>CP139502.1:207565093-207576984 GCA_021014915.2 Artemisia tridentata subsp. tridentata
CTGTAATGACTATAATATGACAAACATGAGTAGACTAAATTTAGTCCAAAGTCATTGTGTACAAAATATTGTTTCTTGATTTGCGCGATTTAACTAAATAGTCATACGTAAAGGTAATTAGATAAATTTCCAAAATAAAATGTTTTGAGTTTATAAGTAAAATATTGACCTGAAAAATACGGGTTGTTATAGCAAGCCGCCAGTTATCATAATTACTTTGGCCATTATTCTCTTTTAAAATTAAGTATATTATCTAATTAATTTATTTCATATAATACAAAAATAACACAAGTTATGTTAAACGTCTTCCTTTTTTTTTTTTCTTTTTTTTTTTTTTTTTTTTTTTTTTTTTTTGTTAATAATTGTCACTTTTATATTAATGAAATATGTTAAAAACTTAACTGCAATAATATTATTCATATAAAATTAGGGGAGGTAATAAGCAAAATACAACAAAGATAGTGAATGATAAACCTAAAAAGTACATATTAGAGTTAAAGTACAAATCCTAAACCAGTTAATAAAACATTTTTCAAAGTTCGTTAGACAATATATCTTTAACATCTTTAACATGCCATATGCAATTGCATTATCAAAACCATTAAAAAAACAATTTAAAAAAAATAACTTTTTTGGTTGCAAGAGATCAAGTGTAAATTTAATATTTTGCTCCATAACAAACTTAGCCGTTGGCATGATGTGGTTTCATTGTCCTGGCATGATGTTGTATACCTATATCTTTTAACAAAACCACCAACGATTTTCTCTTTAAATACTGTATATGCAAATGCCCCTAAATACCATATACAATGAATTATGAATTTAAATCGCCGCCAAATTTTGAAACACTGCACACAGACACTAGCCCGTCCAGCTAGTATTAAATAAAAAAAAAAAATCAACTAATTTAATTATTATCTAATAAGGAAAAATTTAGTGTTCAGGAATACAAATTTCCCTAGGGTTTTCTTTTATTATATAAAAGATTGTTAAGCGACATAGATTGGTTTAAAAACATATGTTGTATTGAAATTTGAGTTGATGAGTTGAATATAAGTGTTGTTTCATTTTTCAACACATGATTGAGAAACTTGTTTGACTATCTGATTTTTTTTTATTGATTAATGTTTAATGACAACATAATATTCCGTCTAAAAAATTGTAATTAATTACGGTTCAAAGAGTCAAAAATCATCTAAGAAAAAAACTTATCGACTAAGCAAATATATTTCTTCCCCACTACACCAGCGTGGGCCCGGTTAAGACAACATAGTCTGGGTATGTGGTGGATGAGGGTCTACCTTTGTGGCGGGTACGACCCTCTAAACCAAAAATTGAAAGTCGCCTTCCAAAAAAAAAGCAAATATATTTCTTTAATAATAACAACAATATTAGTAATACTAATAACAATAAACAATAATAATGATAAATGTTTGTATGGAGACGCCATTAGAGTTGCATTATTTTTTATTTCTAGCGGTTTGGTTGTAGACTGCGGTTTGGCATGCTGACATTGCGTTTTGGACGAGTTGTGGACCTTGCGTTTTGTTTGTTTTAAGTGGGCCTTGGCCGTGAGCTTTGGGTGTGGCTTTTTGCTTTTTCACGATCTGGTTTCTATGGCAATCGCACGGTTTCACTGCCCTTTTGTCGGTTTAAGTGGTTGTCAAGATGGGGGTGGAAATGGGCTCACGAAAACCTCGTTGATTACTCATCTTCGTGATCGACATTTCAATGGGGAGGCGTTAGCTACTACCAAACTTTCTTTGGCTACTAATGTTGCCGTTTTTGAGGCGATTGAGGTCACATTGAAACGTATGGGACTTTGGTTATGTGGAAATTGTTTTAAGACGCACACTCTCCGTTCGAAATGTCGACATGGACCTGATTTTGTGTCACCCCCTGATTGTGGTGATGGTGTCGTTAGGTTTGATCTCGCCAAACCACAAGTCCCTTCTTCGCTTCAAATTACTCATGGTGAGGGTTCGGCTTTGGAGGAGCATTATGGTTTTGATTTACACCTACTTGACACCTTGCTTTCTAAAGGGTTGCACACTGTCAAATCCATCCCTCCAAAGTGTCGTTTGGGATTCTCTCGTGTATTGAAAGGAGCCCTTGATAAGGTGTTCTGCACACCTGAGGATATTTCTTGTTGGGTTAGTCTGCTAGTCTTGCCACTTTGTCTCCTTAAAACTTTCTGCCCGAGGAGTAACATGGAATGTAGGTCTGCTTTTAAGCGTCAACGCCAAGAAGAATATATAACTAATGCCATTCGATCGCGGGGTATGTCTGGTGGCAGTTTGCAGCTTGTTAGAGAGGTTTTAGCTGAACCCTCCCCTGCATGGTCTAATATTGATGAGGAAAACTTGGACTTGGGTGAGCGTAATGTCAAGCTATGTAGGAGGAAGATTTGTGATGGGCATTATACTGCGGCTGTCAGAGTTCTTTCTTCTTCAGGTGTTGCTCCTTATAACGATACTACTCTTGAGGACCTAAAGGCCAAGCATCCCTTCAAGTCTGCTCCTTCTTTGCCGGATATACCTATTGATCATCATAACCTCATTGCATCTCCTGCTGTGGTTCTTGATATGATTAAGAGTTTTCCCCGTGGTACATCTTGCGGTCGAGATGGCTTACGCGCCCAACACCTGTTGGACTGCTTTAGTGGTACTGTCGTGGCTATTTCTGATGAATTAATCGTTTCAATCACCCACGTGGTAAATCTTTTTCTTGATGGTAAATGCCCCAGGGCATTAGGCGAATATATTGCTAGTGCTCCTCTCACTGCGCTGATCAAGCCTGGAGGTGGTATCCGTCCCATTGCGGTGGGGACGGTTTGGAGGCGTTTAGTCTCCAAGGTTGGTGCTTCTATGATCGGCCATTCTTTAGACGGCTACTTAAATGACCTTCAGTTTGGTGTCGGAGTACCTGGAGGAGGGGAGGCTATTCTTCATGCTGTGAATAGGTTCATTGAAGACCGTGGTGGCGAGGAGGGTCTTTCGATGTTATTGGTGGATTTCAAGAACGCTTTTAATTTGGTGGATCGTGGGGTCATGTTACAGGAGGTTCGCTTGCGCTGTCCTGCCATTTCACGCTGGGTGGAATTTTGTTACTCCAGGCCTGCTAGATTATACTACGGAGAACACACGTTGTGGTCGCACCAAGGGGTACAACAGGGTGATCCTCTTGGTCCTCTTCTCTTTGCCCTAGTGTTACATCCTCTGGTATGCAAAATTAGAGAATCCTTCAGTCTCTCCCTTCAAGCTTGGTATCTAGATGATGGCACTATTATCGGGGATACTTTGGTTGTGGGGAAGGCTCTAGAGCTTATTATGATGGATGGACCACGATGCGGTCTGCACCTCAATGTTGATAAAACCGAGGTTTTTTGGCCAAAGGAAGATCCCAGAAGCATGCTCACAGGTGTCTTCCCCCCTAATATTGCTCGACCGCTACATGGTGTTAAATTACTGGGTGGACCTGCTAGTATGGACCTTGAGTTTAGCAGTGAGCTTGTTATGAAAAGGGTTGCCAAAACTATTGAGCTCATGGATGCTGTCGCTAAGCTTAAGAACCCTCAATGTGAGCTACTGCTCCTTCGTGCTTGTGCCGGCATTTCCAAGCTATATTTTTCTATGCGCACATGTTCCCCTCGGGTATTTGAGCGTGCTCAGATTTCTTTTGATGCGGCACTTTGTTCTTCTCTGGAACGTATTGTCACTGCTTCTGGACCCGGTTTTGGTGAATGACAATGGAGACTGGCCACATTACCTTTTGAATTTGGGGGGCTTGGTGTATAATCTGCATGTGATGTCTTAACCTATGCTTTCATTGCATCTAGACTCCAATCTGCTAGTTTACAAACTAAGCACCTCCGACATTCTGGTATAGTAAACTCTGGATCTTCTTTTGATGATGCCTTGTATGCTTTCAATGCGAAAACGGAGACCGACCTTTTGGGTAGCTCATGTGAGATCGCTGCCCCCAAACTTATGAAGAAACTGGCAGATATATATTTCACATGTGTTGCTAAACTGGCTGAATCCACCTTTCGTTTATCTACTAGACAGATGGCCTTATGGAGATCGCAGAGGGAGGACTACACTTCAGACTGGCTTAGGGTGGTCCCGATATCTGGGCTGGGATAGACCATGAATGCCAGAACTTACCGATATGTGTTATGCTACCGACTAGGTGTTCCCCTATTTTCTGCTCAGATGCCGTGTTCAGCTTGTTCCAGGGTATTTGCGGGAGACATTTATGGGGACCATGCAGTGTCGTGTGCTGGTATTATTGGTATTAAGCATCGGCATAATGTTGTACGCGACACTCTCGCTGACATTTGTTCTCGGTCCGGGGTCTCGACTCGTAAAGAGGTTGACATCGGTCTTTGTAGAGAAAGGGACAAAAACTTACGCCCAGCTGATATATTGCTCTATTCTTGGGACAATGGGCAAGATGTTTGTGTCGATTTGACAGGGTCGTCTCCTTTGACGCAGACTGGTATGGTTGATTTTGTGCCAGGACGAGTGGTGTTTGAAGCAGCACAACGCAAACGTGTCAAGTATGAGACCAAGTGTGCCGATATTAGATATGGGTTTCTCCCCTTCTCATTTTCTTCCTTTGGGGAACTTGGCAAGGATGCGGTGGCCCTACTAAAGCGGATCCGAAAGTTCTCTGTGACTCAGGACATTGGCACGCGTGCTGCTGCTCACATTTTTAGTAGGATTAGTTTTGCAATAGCTAGAGGAGTGGGGGCTCAGTTAGTATCTCGGCTCCCCTCTAATTTCTTGTAAATCCTACGAGTTTCTAATAAAAATGATGTTAATAATAATAATAATAATAATAATAATAATAATAATAATAAGAATAATAATAATAAGTTAAAATAAATATAAAATAATATAAAAAGAATAATAATAATAATAATAATAATAAATTAATTAATTAAATAATACTCCCTCCGTCCTAAAATTATTGTCCCATAACAAAAAGCACATTCTTTTAGAAAAACATCACTATCACTACTTTATCTCTTTTACTTTTTTGCCAAATGACAAGTTTACCCTTAACCAATTAATTAATACTTCATTAAAGTTTGTAATATTAATTTCAACCAAGGGTAATATAGTAAACTTTACCAAACTCCACTACCTATTCACTTTCCATTTTTGGTATGGGACAATAATTTTGGAACGCCCGAAATGGAAAAATGGGACAATAAAATTGAGACGGAGGGAGTAATAATAATAATAATAATAATAATAATAATCTTTTATATAATAAAACAAAATTTTCAAAAAAATCAAACCTTCCCTTATTAAGTAATATTCTTTTTTAATAAGCAATACATATATGCAATGTCTTTTTCTTTAAACCTGGAGCCAAAAATGATTTCCAAATTCAGTTAAAAAAAAAAAAAAAAAAAAAAATTGGGAACAGATATGCAAATTTCAGTTAAACAACAAATAAACCAATGTGTGTTTATTTAGTTGTAGCTGTTGACGGACTCTTCGAGCTTTTGTTTTATCATCTTCCCAAAAACCAGCCATTTTTAAAAAGATCCTGTCTCATTGTGTTCTCCAATTGTTGTGATATATACAATGTCTTTATCTGTCTTCACTTGGCCGATCGCTATATATTATCTTAAAATTTTCAGATTGTTACCTTCCTCTCATTTCCTTGTTTATATCCAATAGTATTCATACGGGATTCTTTGAAGAAGGATAGTCGAGAGTTCCGTGCAAAGAAAAAACTTCAGATTGTTACCTTCCACTCACTTCCTTGTTTAATGTTGTTGTAGCATGCTTTTACGCTTTGATTAAAAAGGTACTCATTTTGTGTCAAAGAAAAAACTATTTTTTTACTCATCTGAGATTGTTTTCATGTGATTTGAGAACAAGTGGCTATATATGTGTTTATAAGACACAATGACATCTACTCATACTTGTTGGCAAAATAAATTGATTTTCATACTTTTTATAGGCATACTTGTTGCACAACTAAGAATCTTGATTGAAGCAGAAAATGGTATCCATGGATGAGGACAAGGCAGTTGCTCTTGAGGCGATCAACAAAGAAGCTGTAGATTTGGTACAGTTCTTGTTCTTATCAGAACTTTTTCAATTAGCTTACTGTAGCAACTGACAAGATCTAATGCATGATATTATGAAACATTTGTTTTATGTTGAACAAGACAAGGAAAACTACACATACGTAGAAACGGTAACTAAATGACGCATTAGACAAACATACATGTTTATTGTCTAGGTATTTGGTGCAGCAGTTATATATTACAATATGCATCATATGCTCATGTCTAGGTTTTTCAGTTATTAACACTATCTGGCAACGTATATTATTAATGGCCATAGAGTTTATCTGTGTTTGCTAGATTCAGATGTTTCTTAAAATTGCTTACATAATAAATGGCCTTCTAAATTATGTAAAGAATACTAACTAATTACAGAACTTATTTGTATTGATGGTAAATCATATTATGGTACTATAGACATCTCTTTTACGTTTTTGAAAAAATAAGATGCAACATTAATTACCTTTATTCACCTATATTTGATTATCAACCGGTAAACTCATAAATAAGCTACCTTGCAGGAAAATATACCAGTTGAAGAAGTTTTCGAAAAGTTAAAATGTACGAAAGAAGGACTCAATTCTGATGAGGTTGAAAAACGTTTGAATATGTTCGGCTACAATAAGTTAGAAGAGAAAAAGGTTGGTTGTAATTTTGTTCACTTATGTATTACTTTCTTTTTATCTTCTGTTTTTAATAATTTGACCATATGACTATATCATGCAATTCATAGGAAAATAAAATACTCAAATTTTTGGGCTTTATGTGGAACCCTCTATCTTGGGTTATGGAAGCAGCAGCTATCATGGCTATCGCTATGGCACGAGGAGGGGTTAGTCCATTTGGTGTTTCTTGATATATTAGCATGTATGTTATATGATTGTATGCAAAACTAATTGTTTCCAATTCTTGCATCTCAAATTATTGCTTCCAGAAAGAGAAGCATCCTGGTGGCTATTATGAGAAGCAGCCTGCTGACTATCATGATTTTGGTGGAATACTGATGCTTCTGCTTATAAATTCAACCATAAGTTTCGTAGAAGAGAATAACGCTGGAAATGCAGCTGCGGCCCTCATGGCTCGCTTGGCTCCAAAAGCTAAGGTACACCATATAATGTGAACACAAAAAAGAAGAAAACACCAAATAAAAGTGATTGGTTATTATATATCAATTAGATTGAGATGAAAAATTGGGCAGGTTGTTTAATAAGTCACATTGGGTTTAGGTGTTTAAATTGGTTATTTTCTTTTAAATTGGTTATTTTCTAAAGAAGGTCGGAATGGGCTAAAAGATGGGGTTGGGTTGGTGTGCGAAACTGCGAATAAATTTTGTCCCTTTATATGAATATTAGTATAGAATAATCATGTTAATTCTGATTATCAAACAAAGTTATTACTATAATCTAGTTATTTGAATTAAATGATTCAAGGATTTGTAGGCATAAAAAATAGAGAGTAAATTGCAAAAATCGTCCTTGTGGTTTGGCCAAATTGCACGTTTGGTCCCTGTGGTTCAATAAGTGCAAAAATGGTCCGGATTTGGCTCTGTTTCATTCACTTTTGGTCCCTCATGTTAACCGGCGTTAAGTGAGTTCCATTAAGTGGCACTGTTTCATTCACTTTTGGTCCCTATGTTACACGTTAGCCCCTTAAGGCTAACAATCGTTGCAGCGCCCGTCCTTTTTTTTGAATTCGAAAAATTTATAAAAATTTATAAAAATTCGAAAAAATTTATAAAAATTCGAAAAATTAATAAAAATTCGAAAAAATTTATAAAAATTCGAAAAATTTATAAAAATTGGAAAAAATTCATAAAAATTCAAAAAATTTATAAAAATTCGAAAAAATTCATAAAAATTCGAAAAATTTATAAAAATTCGAATTTTTATAAAATATAAAATATTAAAATTCGATTTTTTTTTTTCGAATTTTTTTTCTTCATATTTTTATAAAATTCGAAAAATATAAAAATTCGAAAAAATTCTTAAAATTTTTTATAAAAATTCGAAAAAATATATTTTTCGAATTTTTATAAAATTTTTTAAAAGAATTTTTATAAAATTTTTTAAAAAAATTTTTGAATTTTTATATTTTTCTAATTTTTATAAATTTTTTTATTTTCCAATTTTTATAAAATTTTTTATATTTTTCAAATTTTTATATTTTTCGGATTTTACAAAATTTTTTCAAATAATAATAAAAAAAATTTATAAAATATGAAAAATATAAAAATTCGAAAAATATTAAAAAATTTATAAAAAATTTTTCGAATTTTTATAAATTTTTTGAATTAAAATTTTTTTTTGAATTTTTATAAATTTTTTGAATTTTTGTAAATTTTTTCAAATTTTTATAAATTTTTCTAATTTTTCTAATTTAAAAAAAAAAAATTCGAATTTAAAAAAAAAATTCGAATTCAAAAAAAAAGGACTGGCGCTGCAACGATTGTTAGCCTTAAGGGGCTAACGTGTAACATGGGGGACCAAAAGTGAATGAAAGGAACTCACTTAACGCAGGTTAACATGGGGGACCAAAAGTGAGTGAAACAGTGCTAAATCCGGACCATTTTTGCACTTATTGAACCACAGGGACCAAACGTGCAATTTGGCCAAACCACAAGGACATTTTTGCAATTTACTCAAAAATAGACATTTGGCGGCTTTTAACCAATTACCAGTGTGACGTGTTCGACCCATTAAATCCCGTTACCCATATGAAAACACAGCCTAAATCGACCAATATAGTTTTACTTCCTTAAAGTTCTATGCCAGTGAAGAAATGTAAGTTTGATACTTCGATTAAATATATCTGGCCTCGCTAGGTTTTACGAAATGGGAAATGGAATGAAGAGGATGCATCTGTACTTGTACCTGGAGATATAATCAGTATTAAGCTAGGAGACATTATACCAGCCGATGCACGTCTGCTTCAAGGAGATCCTTTAAAGATTGATCAAGTAATTACTTTAAGTCAACTATTTTATCAACATGAACTATATAGTTGAATTAAAACCTTTAAAAAAGAAATCTTGGGAGCATAATCATTGGTCTACATTTGCAGTCGGCTCTTACAGGTGAATCTCTCCCAGTATCCAAGAATCCAGGTGATGGGGTATACTCAGGATCAACATGTAAACAAGGTGAAATTGAGGCCGTTGTCATTGCTACGGGAGTTCATACGTTTTTTGGGAAGGCTGCTCATCTTGTGGACAACACTACACATGTTGGCCACTTTCAGCAGGTCTGTTTGTAATCCTTATATTTTATGCTAGTTTGTTTGGAAAAAGAAACAGTGAAAATTAATAACATTTTGGTTAGTTATACTTATTATAATAATTGATCAACCTAAATTTATTAACAGAGCTGCCTATATTTTGCGGAAAAACTTGGATTTAATATTGCTTTTAATATTTTTTACGGACACAGGTTTTGACTTCAATTGGGAACTTCTGCATATGCTCAATTGCCATAGGCATTGTTGTTGAATTGATTGTAATATTTGGTACACAACATAGGCAATATCGTGAGGGTATTGATAACCTTCTAGTCATACTCATTGGGGGTATTCCGATTGCAATGCCTACTGTTTTATCTGTTACAATGGCCATTGGTTCCCATCGGTTGTCTCAACAGGTTTGTGAGCCTGTGAATACTAATATCATGATGTTCATTTTCTGTTGTAATAATGCATCACAATATCTGATTCAGGGTGCCATAACAAAGAGAATGACGGCTATTGAAGAAATGGCTGGAATGGATGTGTTGTGCAGTGATAAAACAGGAACCTTAACTCTAAACAAACTGTCAGTAGACAAAAATTTGATTGAGGTAAACAAAAAAAAAAAAAAAAAAAAAAAAAAAAAAGTTATACAATATATGGGTGAACATACATTAATTGTAGGGTAGGCATACCCTAAAGAAAATGACGAATCCTTGATAGTGTAGAAAACGTAAGTCCTACGTTCTATACATTTATGATCAAGATACATCCATGCAGGTTTTCGCCAGTGGTGTTGACAAAGAGACAGTTGTGTTAATGGCTGCAAGAGCATCACGATTAGAAAACCAAGATGCCATTGATACTGCTATAGTTTCAATGCTGGCTGATCCTAAGGAGGTACTTTTTCTTTATTCAACTAGAATTTATTATATATAGGCACACACATACACAATATAGTTCATTTAATATTGAAGCTTGACAAATTTCTTATATTGGCATTTCAAGGCTCGATATGGAATTACAGAAGTGCACTTTCTTCCATTTAATCCAACTGATAAGAGAACCGCTCTTACATACATTGATGGTGCAGGAAAGATGCATAGAGTGAGTAAAGGTGCACCAGAGCAGGTAACTAAGCACTTCCTGAATTCCAAGCTCTTTTAAATGCCAAAAAACCATAAGTTGATTTATAGTTGATGCTATCTCTTTGATCATTTTTATGAACTTCTAGATTTTAAATCTGGCAAAGAACAAGTCAGAGATTGAAAATAGGGTACACTCCATTATTGACAAATTTGCTGAACGTGGACTTCGATCTCTTGGAGTAGCTCGCCAGGTATGAAATAGAGCCATCTAAATACACAAGTTCTTGATAATTTTTTGAATTAAAGATTCTCTATTCTTTGGTTTTCTTTTACACACAGGAAGTACCTGCTAATAGTAAAGACAGTCCTGGTGGCCCCTGGGAATTTGTAGGCCTTCTTCCTCTTTTCGATCCACCTCGTCATGACAGTGCAGAGACAATTAGAAGAGCTTTAGATCTTGGAGTGAGTGTTAAGATGATCACAGGTATGTTCTAATTCTATAAGTCTATCTTATTTATTTATTTATCATACAATCCTGTACAAAACTGTATCATTCAAAATCTGCAGGTGACCAATTGGCTATTGCTAAGGAGACTGGGAGACGCTTAGGAATGGGTGTTAATATGTATCCATCGTCATCCTTGCTTGGTGATCATAAGGATAATTGTGTTGCAGCTCTACCAGTTGATGAACTCATAGAGAAAGCCGATGGTTTTGCCGGTGTTTTTCCAGGTAACCATGTTTTGCTAAAATATTTTTCCGCAATAAGAAAGTGGTGGGAAAACGGGCGGGTCGTACAAGTTAAACGGGTCAAAATACCACCCTAGAGTATGGAATGTACAAATATTTTCCCCATTGTAAATTTTTTTATTCCTTTACAGAGCACAAGTATGAATTGTGAAGATTCTTCAAATTAAAAAACACTTTTGTGGAATGACTGGTGGGGGGTTAAACAAAGCCCCCTTGCATTAAAGATACAAAAATTGGAATTGCTGTAATGATGCTACAGACGCAGCTCGAAGTGTTTCTAAACATAGTTTTGCCCGGGAGCCTGGTCTCCGTGCATTATTAGTGCCGTGTTAAAAAAAGCCCCCGCCAAATTTTTCCAAAAAAATGAAAAACTACACTGTTTTTATAATCCTTTCCCTTTTCTAGCCTGCTTTTTTTTCACTGTCCCTTTCCTTGGGTCCAAATAAAAAGTTTCCCTTTTTTTCTTTACCAGATATAGCTGTTTCAATCACCAACTTTTTGTGGGAAAATTTTTTGTCCCGGGACTTTTTAATTTTTAAAGATTGTTCATGCATCAAATTTTAAAATTTTGGAAATTTTTTCTTCTTGCAGTTGGGATTTGTGTTTCTGACGTCCCCTTTTTCAGATTTAATTTCCCCCTAATTTTTATTCCCTTGGGCATAGTATTTTGAAAGATGGTATTTGGTTCAATACAAAAAAATTCAACAATTTTATTTTTCATAATTTAAATTTGAAACATAAACCAA
>CP139502.1:207577084-207627510 GCA_021014915.2 Artemisia tridentata subsp. tridentata
GTTTGTAAGTCTGTCACAATTTATCCAGACTTAGGAAAGTACAAATATTTGTATGAACTCATTTGTTTGAAAATGGTTTGCTTGAATGATATGAGAATGTCCTCATGTTTTAACCGTTCCATATGATGCATCATACAATGTAGGATAATATCATGAAACAGATATCATTCACTAACACATATATGATATGTCTATTGTGTATTGTTGTTGGTGTTTGTGATGTTCAGGCAAAATATGTCTCAAGGATCTATAACTCGAAAACAAATGATTCCAGAAGGTGATGAACGCAAAATCAGCAATTCAAACTCAAGAGTGGACTTTAAGAATTTGCCTTGTCATGAGTCTTGCCAAATCATCGTGGAAATTCTCAAAAGACACTTCATCAGCCCAGCACTGACAAATACAGCAAGTGTACCAGAAGTATATCTCAATCAGTTCTGGCATTCCATGGTCATAGGAAAAGACAACGAAAACATCACAGTCACAATCGACAAAACAGAGATCCAGTTCAAGGTTGAAACTCTTCGGAACGTTCTACAACTTCCATCTGAAGCTTCAGGCCCAAGCGGCAAATTTCTCGATGATCCAACTTTTGAAACCTTGGTTGATACACTAAAGCTCCTCGGTTATGATGAGAATGAAGAAGAGCTCACATCACTCTACAGAGTAGACAGGAAACACATTCCTCAGCCATGGTTAACCCTTTACACAATCATCATTCACTGCATAACTGGCAAAACCACTGGCCTTGAACACCCACGATTAGAACACCTTCAATTCTTCTCGGGAGTCGTCAACCTGAAACATCTGGACTTCGCCAAATACATATGGAACGACATGATCTTTCTAAGCCAAAGCTTTCACCAAAAGAAGGCATACAAAGTACCTTTTCCTCGATTCACCAAACTCCTAATCTCACTTTTCATGAAAAGACACCCTGAAATCGATCGACGTGTAAATGAAAAGATGCATACCGATTAAATGGATCACGTTCTCTCCAGAGTAAAAGTACAAAAGTCCAACACGGAGAAACAAGGTGTGAGAATTCCACTAAGCATGTTAAGTGAAGAAGTGATGGAAACTGAGGCATATCAGAAGTATGATGAAGCTGAAAGAGCCAAAAAGGTGGGAATCATTGCCAAAGGAACAATACCAACAAAAGGAGAAAGTAAATCAATAGGAAAGATCGTTCCACCTGCTTCCTCTCGCACAAAGAAATGCTCAAGAGCTGATAAGAAGAAAGTGATTACCAGTGAAAAATCCACAAAACTGAAACTTAGTGACGAACCAAGTGACGAAGAGGAAGAAGAAGAGGTTGATTTCAGAATTGTGAAGAAACAAGACCTTGAAAAGATGAAGTCAGCAATGGTTGAATCAGACAAGGATTTGGGCAAAGGAAAGGGAAAATCATTCAAGATAGTGAAACAATCTTTCAAAGCCATAGAACCACCGTTGACTGACAAAGAAGAGAAAAAACAACTCAAGAAAGCAACAAAGGATAGCAGAGATAAACATCTAGCTGAACAAGAGAAGTTTGAAAGGAAGAAAAGAGGTGAAGGATCGGCTTTACAACCCTTGGATCAAACAGAAGAAGAGACAGAGGCAACACAGTCAACTACACTGGAAGAATCTGAGGGTGAATCAGAGGAGTCAGATGAAAGGGTTCACAACATCCTCAAGATCAGGATCTGAAGAATCTGAATCGGATAAAGATGAAGAAGATGATGAAGCAGGAGATGAAGAAGGTGATAATGATGATGATGATGAGAACAATGACGATGAAGGTAATGAGGAAGAACACCAAGATGAAAAAGATGACTACACTATACCACCATCTCCACAACCGTCATCTGCAGGTCAGTCTACCAATGAATTCAATGAACTCAAAGAAAAAATGGCTACACTTCAACAGTTATTTTTAAGAAATCGAGAAAAGGAAGAAGAAGAGCACAAAGTATTGAAAGAAAAGCTCGTTGAAGTGGAAAAACAATCAGATAAAAACGCATTTCACATAAAATATCTCAAAGCATTCGATCTGGAAAAGACGGCAGGGGAATATCTTAAAACTCATGTCCCTCAGGCAGTCAGTTCACAAGTATCCCAAAAGGTCACTCAATACCTTCAAGAGAATCTTCCAGGAATCTTCAAAGAATATGCCAAAAGAAATCTGGAGAAAACAGTGGCAAATCTGATGCACACAACACCAATAACAATTCGAACCGTGCCACCTAAGCCATCTAGATCTAATCTCAAGGGACAATTACTTGAATACATTCTCAATGAACCCGAAGAGGCAGAACTCAAACAGGCATTGCTTAATTCTATGAGAAAAGATGAGAAGAAAGCTAAAGGATGCAAGCAAGATAAGCCGGTCAAGCGTCATCGAGATGAGCATGACAAAGACGAAGGAAAGAAAATGAGGAAACCCACCAAGTCAACTGGACCTTCAACCACAGCACATTCTTCTGGCACCACAAAGCAATCAAGCCAACCGATGTTCGTTCCTCTTGAAGGCGGGGCATTCGATGCAACTAAATCATATGAAGACGTGAGTTCTGATCAAGAATTTCCTATTGCACCACCAAAAGTTCAAAATGTCACTGCACCACCCACAAATGGAAAAGCCATACCTCTACCAGAATGGGTAAACCCAACTGCTCCAAGATTCGATTGGTTTGAGACAATGGTGGACGCATATCCTGAAGCTGAAAACGCTGCACCTGTTGAAGGATCAATTGTGGAATTCACTAAACGATTGAAGAAGGAAATGAAAGTCTAGAAGTTGGGATTGCCTGACATCATCAGAGTTCGCAAAAATGGCTTCACAGAATTCAAGACAGTCACAACTTCAGAGCTGGAGTTTGGATACAACCTTGAACAAGTAGCAAGAGCTCTGTCTGAAAACATTAACTGGGATCATGCGTGTGCTTCTCATCCGAAAGAACAACTTCACCTACGTGATTACTCCCATCCCTTACCACTCATCGGTCAACCCAACAACCCAAAGATACCAAAAGCATATTTCTTCAACAATGATTTGGAGTATCTTGAATATGGAAACACAAACCCTGAAAAGCGGTATGCAACTTTCCTTACCAAGTATCAAGCAGCTTCTTATATGTTAGAAGGATTTGAAGAACAAATTGGAGATTTATTCGTTCACAAAGTTCGAGAATACAACGAAGATGCTGCTCTTGGGATCTTCCACTGGCCGAATCTGCGAAGATTGTTCTATAAATATATGATTACCAGAAGATAAAAAACAGAGGTGTTTAACAAAAGTAAGATTCTTTCAATCACCAGTGTAGAAACCGAATCTATGTTTGGGTATAAATTTCTGTAGCAGATTACCGTGAGGAGGTTGGACGATCAAGAATACACTTTCAGCGAAGCAGACTATCCCTACTTACACATCCACGATATAGAAGATATGTATCTACTGAAAGTTCAAGGAAAACTAGAACATCTCCCTAGACGTCTTCAGTATGATATCATTAACTCGATTCTAATATGCATCCGCAACATTCTCATCAGATCACGAGTTGAAGATGTGCACCTTGGGGTAGAAAGCTACCAGACGAAATTGAACCTCGTCAAGCCAAATCTTAAACCTCTGGGAATCTATGACAAGCAGCCATACACCTTCTGTGATAGACCGTTTGGGTTGGCATACGTAAGAGATAAAAGCTCACCAAAGTTCATGGGTTATGAAGAAATCCACAAATTCAGTGATGAGACTTTGGTACGAGTCAAGTCTGAGCTTCAAACAATTCTGGAAAACCGTAGCAAGGGGTTGAAGACGGGATGGTTACGAGTTATGAGCTGGAGCAGGAACGATGCGAAGCAAGCAGTGAAGTTCATTGATAGGATTGACAAAAGGCTCAAGTTTTGGACAACAATAAGACGGCTGGAAAGTTACGTAGGAGGACGTGCCAGAGTTCCTAATATCCTCACTTTCCGTCGACCTGAGCAGTGATCATTGGTATAATCTGTTGTCATTTGTCATAATTTTCATCATTTTTCATCATTAACTATGGCTTGTGCACACATAACAGTGCACAACCCGTTCCTGTAAAGAAAGGACCCTGAGGTATGCTTCAGTGCCTCAATCCTGATCAAAGGAGCGAAAGCTTCTTTCTTATGAGTAGAATTAACCAGAATTTTTCAAAGTTTTTCAAAATTCTGCTCATAAGGACAAGTATTCCCTCGTCAAGGAGGAGTATTTGAAAAATAATCTTTGTTCCAAAAACATAAGTTCTTGAAATTCTTCCCATAAAAACTCAAAAGGCATATTTTTATCAAACGTTTATCAAAAACATCATAAGTATGCTATTTATGAGGGGGAGAATAAAGATATGATCAAAATATGGTAACAAATAAAGTTGAAATCTCATGTGAGCTAGGCTCAGAATTGACCCTTGAATTGACGATAGCAAAAGTCAGTAGTCGAAAAGACATGTCCGGGACTGGTAATAATTTCAAGCCAGTTTAGCTGGTGATGTAAACGTGTCTCGCAAAGGATGTGTCTAAGTAGAATGTACCGATTTTGAGCAATTTTCCTTGAATGTGATCTGGACGGGTAATAATTTCAAGCTAGTTCTACTAGTGATGTAAACGTGTCTCGTGACGATCATGTTCATTGAAAATCAATCAATTCAGAAGTGCTAACTCTACCCGACATGTGCAAATTTACCTTAACTACTTATGAGCACATGTTAAGGGGGAGTACTTCTGAAAATCACAAAACTCTCAAAGTGTTAACAAAATGTGTTTTCACAATCATAAACACTTTGAGAGATTTTCAAAAAGTTTGGTTATGGCAATAATAGGATAGTCATGGTGATATAAGGTGACTAAGGTTAGGAATAACCGTCCTATGATCTGCCAGAGCCGGAGGGATCTACCCAAGGACAATACCAATAGTTTAGTACTAGAAAGTCCTAGGTATGATTGAAAAAGGAGAAATGAAATGAAAGGAGAAAGAAGGGGTTGAAGAATGAAAAAGAAAAGTAAAGAAAAGGGTGAAAAGAAATGGCCCTCCATTTGTTCAACCTTAGGGCAGACACCGGGTTCAATACATAATCTACTGGTTGGTTGGGCATCACCAGTATTTAAGATAAAAGTCGTCATGGACCCAGTGACGCACTGCACTAAACCTTCTAGCCACTCAGGTGTCTCTCAAAAGACATTTGTTTCATTTCACACGGAGAACCCTTCATCATCTATCGACCTCTCACTCCGAGATGTGTTGATATTGAAAAGGAGGCACTCTGCTCCATGCTTCCGACGACCAAATAAGAGCACTTAATTGAGTCTAGAGCCATGAGATACATCAAAGATCTCTTAGGTACACTTAGTATACACTGGATGTTCAACAAAAGGAACACCATTTGTAAATTATAAGAGTGTCCTTCGCAGATCTTAGCAATCTGCCGAGAACATTCATGAGAGAAACAAAAAATGTGATTCGCAGTGATTGAATGGAAATCTTGCCAGGGTCTACATCAAACAGCCCTGACAGCAGGTCACTTCGGTAATCCCTTATGGATTACGCTTAGTGTTAGCTCCAAAATGGTCTACAGTCGTGGGGTGATCTCCAGCGACTCACTGAATCGTGGGTGCACTTCAGTGTGTCTGTGTAAGCCCTTTCGGGGGTATCCGATTCAGAATGGCCTGGGTTAGGATTAGAGAAAGTCTTCACACTATGCTGTTGATGATCTCGAAGTCCAAACCTGTAAGTACCGGATGATTTATTGCTAACTGTTTACCTGCAGCAAATCATGAAGACCTGAAGTTTCACCATCTTTCCATCATGCTCATATCCTGAAGCAAAGTTCTCACAAAGACTACGGAATAACAAAAGTTCAAAAGAAATTCAAGACAAGTCAAAGATCAAGTACGTTAAACTTTCATAAGTCAAAGATCAAGCTTATGAAAAGAGAACTACGTGATAAATGAAGAACAAAAGTCAAAGAACATATGAGCATGGTGGAAAAGGCGTAAAGACACCAGAATTAAAGACCATTGGACGACGGCAGATCATTACCATACCATATCATGTCACATCAAGAACTAAGGAACAAAGATACAAGAGACGTCAGAAGCCAAGAAGCAAAGACGACATCAAGCAACCTTGATGACCAATACTTAGGGGGAGATTGTTGGGAACACATTTTGTATTATCAAGTATTGATCATTTGTGTAATAGGTTGCTTAGGCCTTTAGGTTTGTTTTATGGCCCAGCCTGTGTAGAAGGCCCATGGGCTATGTTAGTTTATTTATTTTAGTTATTATGTTTAATTATGTTATTAAGGCTAAAAGCCCAAGACCTTGTAAAAACTATAAATACCCCCCTCCCATTCAAGGGAGAGGGTTGTTTGGTTAAATGAGTGAAACATTTCATTATTGTGTTAATCACCTTCCACTCTCTTTCTCTCTCTAACTTTCTCTCTCTAGGATTAGTAGATCTAAGTAGCTTGTGTGATAATTGTGAGTAACATCAACCCCCCCCCTCTACGGTTTCCACAATCGGTATCAGAGACAGGTCGCTCAAATTTTTAAAACAAATGGTTTTCAAAATTGAGTACGATCCAAGTATCAAATTACCCATGAAGGTGATAAAATATGAAAAGTATTTACTTGCTTAATACTTACAAGTTTTGTTGTTATGTATACTTTGTCATACTAGCTTGAAGGTTTTCTTAAACCAATAAAAGAATAGAGTTTGTAAGTGTCCGGGCATGTCTTTAGAAAGAGTCGTAAAGTCATGCGGTTTTGAAAGGAGTGTTTGGGACAAACCATTATTTTGTAGTAAAAGTATTATCGTAAATGTCTTTTTCAGTCCTAAACGTGTAAATGATGCTTAATATATATTTTATATGTTCAGTATCTAGTTTATTAAATTTTACATCTTTCTGTCGAGTCTCCGCACTAAACTAATAAACTGAATCAGGAAACAGGTCACGGTACCACTAAATATAGGACGGTACCGTTATATTTAACGGTACCGTTACCGTTATATTTAACGGTACCGTGTGGTATTTAACTGTACCGTGCATCTGTTTGTCTGTTTTCAGTATTGGGTCATTTTCAGAAATTCATATAAAACCAACCATAAGTCTGTAGGAGTCGTGTCACCCATCATTTTAAACGAAGTTGAGTCTACTTTCATTTGAAAAATACTTGTATGAATTAGTTCTAAATGAATGTATATTAGAGTCCTTGATTTTCAACTAAAGGTCTTTTTGGTCATGACGTTTGCGTAAATTTTTAGTTAAACTGCAAAAGGGCGTTTCAACTTTTGAACCTTGATGTATTTTCAAAGTGACTTGGTAAAAATCTTTGAAATGGGGAGGAAACCAATTCGTTTTCAAATAAAGTCAATCTTAGTATACATTGTTATACTTAATACACAAAATGACGATAAGTATTTTTATATGTTATGTTAAATGATTTTTTGTTTTTCTTTGTGTCTTAGTATTGTTAGTTAATATTTTTTTAGTGCTTATAGTTATCTTTAGTTGAGCTAATTATATCTATAATCACAAGCGTTTTACATGCCTTTGTTGCTATGTGTTAATTATTATTTTTTTAGTTTATGCGTTAATAGGACTTGGACTACACTTCTTGCACTAAGTTGCTTAATTGATTTTGCATTGCATATAGGCATAGACCACTTTTCTTGCATATGTGTTTTCGACATCTTGCAAGTTTTTAAAATGTTTTAGTAACTTTCTTAGGAATAGAAACTAAATTGGTTGATCATGTGTGTCAAAAGATATTGTCTTTCATTAAATCCATAACATGATCTCTAAAACATCACATATTTTATCTTGCTTAATCACGGGTTGTCTAAACAAGATAAAAGATCATATTAATACATTAGTATTTAAGTAAAAGAAAATGTATTAAACTTACATTGATCTTAAACACAAACAAAATGTTTTAAACATTTAGCATTTTACGTATGTTGTATAAAAATGGTTAAGATAATTATTTTTATACTCATGATATGTCGAAAACTAAGAATATTATACTTAATAGTATAAATAGTTTTTCGCACATAAAAATGAATGACAATCTCGAAGTAGTAAGTTAATATGTCATTAACATCACACATACTAATAGTATTAGAATAAATGGAACACATTCCTTAAATTTTTATTTTCTTTTTAAAATGAGTGTTCGTGAGGGTCAAGAAAGATTTCGAGTATGTAACATCCCGCCTACTCAGACCACAATATTGTGAGCTTTGCCCGCAAGCTCACGGCTTTATTTTTGTGGCCTCATTTGAAGACTTCCTGGCAGGTCACCCAAGCCAGTACTACTCTCTCATGAGCACGCTTAACTGCCAGTTCCTAAGAACTCCACATGCAGTAGACCACAAAACGCGTTGTGTCATTGTAAGGCGAATGTTATCTTATGAACCCAGCATCTCTCCAGGCCACAGCCGATGTGGGATTTGCCTAGGGTGTTACAATCACCCCCCCTTAGGGACTCATCGTCCTCGATGAGGTTTGCCCCACCATCCCGAACGGCTCAGGAGTGGCTTTGATACCACTTGTAACATCCCGCCTACTCAGACCACAATATTGTCCGCTTTGCCCGCAAGCTCACGGCTTTATTTTTGTGGCCTCATTTGAAGACTTCCCGGCAGGTCACCCAAGCCAGTACTACTCTCTCATGAGCACGCTTAACTGCCAGTTCCTAAGAACTCCACATGCAGTAGACCACAAAACGCGTTGTGTCATTGTAAGGCGAATGTTATCTTATGAACCCAGCATCTCTCCAGGCCACAGCCGATGTGGGATTTGCCTAGGGTGTTACAGAGTACATATCAATTCATTATTCAAATTATAATTGATATCATCATCGAATCTAATTGACAAGTTTTCGAGTATGGACATGAAATTTGAGTCATTATTTGTCTAGCTTCAAGATAACATCCAAATATGACGTAATATATTATCTTGAATCTACATACTCAATCACACTCGGTTGTTATGAAAATAATGACGTCCTCTCAAGATGAAAATAATATGCATCGGATCATAACTCACACCTGTGTTGAAGATGTCATATTGAGTCTTCTTGTCCAATGGTTGTGTCCCAAAAATTATGTTTAAAAGATGTATAAAATACACAACTAAGTAGGATTGACAACTTGGATGTTTCATCCGAAATATACAAGTAATTTACATTGCAATGCAATTAGTAAATGTGTCATTTCCGAAAAACCAAACACGAGCAAACAAACAACATATGTAAACTTTGCTCATGAACGACTCAACACTCAAAATCACATGTCTAGTAAAAGTGTCACACATAATATGTTATTAACTATTACATACGTCATCAATCTTCGAGAATATCACATGCATTTCTCTTATGAAAAGATTGACAAAGGATGGTTATGTTACAAGAGAATACATTGCATCTTGTTTAACAAATATAGGATATTAGATTTGAGTAATAACCCAATACAACATGTGTCATTTTGCATAAACAAGTAAAATTGGTCATACACTAAAATACTTGTTTTACTAAGCATTCGTAAGAGTGATAAGTTTCCTCTTAGAAAAGCATATTTGTTGAAATATACAATATGTCTCATTTCAAGTATAATACTCACAAGATCTATTGAGGTAAGTAACCTTTACTAGATTCTTTTCTCAAGATATGCAAAGGAGCATTCTTGAAACACTCTCGATGTAGTAGATTCTACATTGTATCACATTAGAGCATCTTTTGGTTCTAGGAAACCAAATCAGGTTAAAATAACATGCAACAACTCAACAAACAAAGGTGTTATCCAAGAGATCATAAAATGCACCATCTCCCCCAAATAACCTCTAAATCTCAAACACGATATTAAAACATTTTGCTTGCCTTTGTTAGGAGTTGTGTAAGACATGTCATCTTCGTAACCAACTTTCAAAATATGGTTAGTTGAGTCATATTAGGCCATGTATTAGCGAAATAAGCTAATATCATCTTTGCTATACTTCGATAGGCAAATATAGGAATTTGAATTTTTCTAACATGAGAATGACTACTGGAGAACCTATCGCACTAGAAATTCAATTTGACCTAACAGTTGAATTGCTTCCAGGAGAGAAGTTGGGTTCGTGGTATAACCCGTAAAAATGGTCGTGTTTAGCCTGAATTGAGCACCACTAGTGATAGTCTCATACTCATTCTCTAACTTGAAAATTTTTCATTCCTACATTTGACTAAAGATAGTTAACATCGGTGAACTTTATCTCCCGTTAGGATTTCACTTTGAACAAGTAGTAATTAGGATCCTCCTTAGCGAACCTAGATTACTTGCATCCCACACATGCGTTTCAAAATGATAACATGTTCTCGTAAGATATGATTGAATGTCTTCATGATCTTAAATGCTAAATGATTCATGTTTTGCATGATGTTTGCATTTATTCCTTATGTGCATTTTACATGACATACTTGTAAATTTTGCACCCACACTATGTCCTTTTAACACATCAGGAATCAGGTATGCCTATCACTATGAACCCTTAGACGTCATATAGTCATACACTAGTGTCAAAACCTATAAGTTAAATTAGTCGCGAAGTTGTCCTAATTCCCTGGTCATCATTTCGCATTCTTCCAAGTAATACACCCTTTTGTCATGGGAAGGTTAGATACAAACCTAGTAGAACTCGGAGTAGGTTTGACAACTTAAATATTTCATCTGAAATATTCAAGTAAGTTTAACTTGCGATCGCAATTGTTAAATGTCATATTCGAAACATCATATTCAAGCCTTTTAATAACATATGTTAAAACGCTCATTCAAAAGCTAAAAGCTAACATCAACCTTCGGGTGACAAAGAACTCACGAGTTACTATATAAGTGATTAGTAGTTCCTTTCATCCTCGTGTGAATATACACTTCTTAAGATCCCAAACCCTGCTGTGAATCAGAACCATAGGCCTTGCTTTACGCCTTTCAAAACCCCGTGAAACACTCGCGTGCGAAGCACATCGAAATTCGTAAATTAACCAAACCTCTCAAACGAGAATCCTCTAACTAGGGGTGGAAACGAGCCGAGCCGAGCCCGAGCCTGCAAGAGCTCGAGCTCGGCTCGTTTATATTCTAGAAAGCTCGAGCTCGAGCTCGAGCTCGTTTCGAACCTAATATTTGAGCTCAAGCTCGGCTCGTGAAAATTTTCACAAGCTCGAGCTCGAGCTCGGGCTCGACTAATTTGTATGATTTTTAAAGAAAACAAAGTTAAAATGGAGCTCGGCTCGTTAATTACATTAGGCTCGAGCTCGTTTACTACTTTTAAGCTCGTTTATACGTATAGACAATATATATACGTATATATTTCTTGGGCTCGTTTAGGCTCGCGAGCCTATTTGAGCTTTTTTTTATAGAGCTCAAGCTCGATTATTAAATGAGCCCAAACTTAGCTCGAGCTCGGCTCGAGCTCGTTTAGGCTCGGCTCGTTCGAGCTTTTTACCTATCCGATCCCGAGCTTTTCACGAGCGGCTCGGCTCGTTTCCACCCCTACCTCTAACCATCTTCGTCTAGGTCTAGGAATGATGGAACACATTCCGTGAATTTCACAATTCCCATGTGTTCAAATGCGTCCTTTAAATCCCTCTTATGACTACTTAAATATTTCACTGGAAATATTAAGTCCTCCCTCACATCCCTCTTATGACTATTTGAATATTTCAATGGAAATATTGAAGTCATCTCTTATGTCTCGTCTCATGACTTTTTAAATATTTCACTGAAAATATTAAGTCATCTTTCACATTCCTCTTATGACTACTTGAATATTTTACTGGAAATATTGAAGTCATCTCTCATGTCTCATCTCATGACTTTTTAAATATTTCACTGGAAATATTAAGTCATCATTCACATCCCTCTTATGACTACTTGAATATTTCAATGGAAATATTGAAGTCATATCTTGTTTCTTGTCTCATGACTTTTTAAATATTTCACTGGAAATATTAAATCATCCTTCACATCGCTCTAATGAATACCTATGTATTTCCTTGGAAATATAAAAGTCATCTCTTCTCGTCTAGTACCGTTCATCTCATAAAAAGAATTTATTAGGTATAAATTCTCTCCTCGTGTCGAAAAGTCTCACTAAATCAGCGAAATTTATTCATAAAATCCTCTTAAATTCCAATGACAACTTAAATATTTCATCCGAAATATTTAAAGTATATTTAATTTGCGAAATGCAATTAAATGTCATCTCTCGTTCTCGATCAACGTTCATCGAATCCCGTTGGATTCATTCATAAAAGAATTTATTTGGTATAAATTCCTTTAATCTAAGGTCCAGAAAAATCACAACATATGTGAAATTTCTTTGTCAAAAATCTAACTCTGGGTCAAAACTGACCTCAGCAGGTCACGGTACCCTTAAATAGGGGACGGTACCGCTAAATTTAACGGTACCGTCGGACCGTTGTCTGCTGAGACAGTTTATTTTGTTTTCAATTCTCACTATTTCAAAAGCACTATCGAAACCCACTCGATGTAGTCTTGAACCAGAACCGTCACCTATCAGAATAGATTATGTCTATCTTCTGATTCCTTAGCTTTTTCCTTTTTACTTCCGCATAGTACTAAACATACCATATGTGTGGAAAACTAGAAGGGGGGTTGAATAGTTTTTACCGTTTTTAAATTAATTCGCTTTGTGACTTAACGTGATTTCAAAGTAAATACTCACAAACAAGCAATATAAGTAAAGTAAGTAAGGATAGGAACAATCAAACCACAACACGGAGATTTATAGTGGTTCGGCTACAAGGACTCTCTTCCTTGCCCTACTCCACTCCTCGAGCCTCTAACTCGAGAGTTTTTATTCACTAAGAAACAAACTCCCTTCTCGGCGGAGAAAACCTTTATACACGTCGCTTACACTTTATCCGGTACTAAGCTAAACACCGGGTTCTTTACAAGGGTACAACCACTGCCGTTGGTTCTTTAACAAGGGTACAACCACTCCCGTTGGTTCTTTCACAAGGGTACAACCACTCCCGACACTCTTTGTGTTTTAAGGACTAAAACACTAACCAAACTCTACTGAATAAATGATACAAACAATGATTTGTGAACTAATACAAAATCACACAGAGTCTATACTAAAAGGATAACAACAGTAGGTTGATCCTTATATGCTTTGATCTCTTTGCTACAAAAGGAAAGATCAATGAAATGAAAGAATGATATGGGTTAGTGATATGTAAATGAATGAGTATGTATTTAAGCTATATGAGTGATAAAAATGCCCAAATGATCAGCTTGCTATTTATCGGCAAACTGATTCAACAGTTGGCGGATCTGGCGAATCCCAAAAATTGGATCCGCCCTTGTATAGGTTTGGATCCGCCACTTCAGGACAGCTAAGAGATTCTCAAATATTTCCATATCTTGCCATATCTTTCCATATCTTCCAATGTCAACTCTTTGGCTTGAAGATCAATACAAGATATCTCAAAATCTTTCTAAGATTGTGTTCATGATACATGCCATGATGTCATCCTAATATTTAATAAATAAAGTTTCTAATTTAAGGATTCTTGTAAATGTATATATGTATATAATGTTACTCCTAGAGATCATGTAATATGTAAATATGTTATAAAAGACTTATCACTATAAATGTAAAAGGCTTATTCTTATATTTATGCTTTTGCTTAAAGATAATCTTTGTATTTGTCATTAACAAAATTAAGCAAACATCGTAAAATATAAATAACGTTTTTGGGACGATATTTGTATTAATAATCTCCCCCTTTTTATTGATGACAAAACATAAGGTGTATTTTTAAGCAAAGGACTAAATAAAGTATAAGACTTTTAAAAATATAGATTAAGTTGGTTTTATGCAAGTTTTAAAAGCTATTTTAAGCATAAACGTATGTACTGTGATGTTTCACAGTAATGAGAACTTAATCCTTTCTCCCCCTTTTTGTCGAAACAAAAAGAAGATATGCTTAGTGGAATGTGATTTTGAGAACTTTAAAGCTCCCCCTTAATGTATATTCCCCCTAAATGGAGTGCCAAGGATATGATGTATGATCCTACAAAACAAATGGTTAGAATATGATATGCTCCCCCTTGATGTATACTCCCCATTGCTAGGGTACAAACGTATACATTTCAAGGGTATGAAATGCTATAAAAGAAAAGTTAGTAATGAAAAACTTCAACCAAGAAGCAAAATGCATAGGTAATGGTTAACCAAACAAGAAAGGTCAACCCATTTGACTTTAAAAAGTCAAAATGAAGTGTCTGATCAAAATTAAGTACCTAAGTATATTTGATCAAAGCATTATGTGAAGTTAAAACAACCATACTATGATGTTAGTAATCTAAAATAAGATAATATACTAAACGTTGATCACCCACAAGCATAAAAAACATAACATTCATTACATGGAAAAAATGATGTTACATTTAAACAAAGAAAATAAATCCTAAAAAGAAAAATTCTAAAACAACATTCTAAAAGTTCCTATAAGAGGAAACTAAAGAGCTCCTATTAAGGAGGATGAGAGATTGCATTGAGACGCTCGAGAATGTGGTTCAAGATGAACCTCATTTCATTTTGGAGCTCATGGACTAAAATGTTGGTCCTTTGGGCCAAGTGAGCGGTTCTCTCGCATTGCGAGCAATCATGCCTTGGAAAACTGGGAGGAAGGGTAGGCTCATTGTTTTGTGGTGGTGGTGGTGGGTTATTTGGTAGTGGTGGTGGTGGTGATTGGTTGTTTGATGGTGGTTGTTGTTGTTGGTTGGATGATGGTGGAGTGGGGATGGAGTTCATCAAGATGGATTGGAGATCCATTGCTTCACCAAGGCGGTAATCCACCATATGAGAGAGAGCATAGAGGCGGGTGAGTTCCTCATTGATTTTCTCTTGGGTTTGTGGTTGATTGATCCACATTGCCTCATCAATGGCAACTAGTGTGGATGTTGGTGAGAGGGGTTGTGTTTGTGGTTGAGGTAGTTGTGGATCACGGTATAAAGGACCGTGGATATCCTGATAAAGTAGATGAAAAAGCATGGGTTATTGACCTTCAAAGGTCATAGGAGGAGGATTGGTTGATCTTGGTGGAAGATCCACCAAATCCTCAAGGTGAGGTGAAGTTGGTGGAGTTCTAAAAAGTTCCAAGGGCTGTAGTTGAGGTGAATGTGGTGGTGAAGGTGATTTGCTAGGTTGGGTTGGGGCAGGCGGTGGAGTTGTAGCAACAGGTGTGATTGTTGGTGGTGGTGTGGAGATAATGGTGTGAGATGGTGTTGGAGTAGCAAGATTGAGAAAATTCTCATTTGCGATTGGTGAAGAGATGTTCAGAGGAGAAGACTCGTCTGATGATGAGTTGGTTAGGTTCACGAAGCAACAAGGACGGACACTCATACGAGCTGTCCTTCTTGCGGGTCTGCTTGTAGATGAGTTACTTGATTTTGTCATGGTTAAGATTGATAATGTAGCTAAGAAGTACATGAGAGATATGTAGAGAAGATGATGAGTGAGTAAGTTTTGAATGAACTTGAACTTCCTAATTTATAGACAATAAGATTTTTGAAGTTAGTGTTTGGATTTGATGTGAATCCAATGAGGAATGTTGGTTCCTAATGATTTGGAACAAAAAATCAAGCTTGTCACATCCCAAGGTCAATCCATACAAATGGAGTTGAGTGAAATGTGGGAGATTTGCAGTTAATGCAAAGAGTTAGTGGAAAATCTGTTGAGATGATGTTCCCACGGATTTGACGGATCCCATAAAAGGGTTCCTTGCTTGTATTAGAAAGGTAACTCACATGAAAATTTAAAAATTCAAATTTTGGCGGGAAATTGATTTCTTAAGGTTCTAAGAGTTTCCTAAAACATTCTAAAGAGTCTAATGATCAGTAAAGAATATTCTAAAAACAATAATCCAAAGTCTAAGTATCGGGATTAGTCGGGATTTTTGAAAAATGTTACTGTTGGCACCTGCGAATCCAATCGACAACAAAGACGGATCCAAAATTTGGGAGCCGTGGAATCCGCAGGTTCAAGAATGGCGGAGCCAAAGGATACACTAGACGGATCCAAAATTTGGGATCCGCCAAATCCGCCATATGAAAGTGCGAATTCTGAACAGAATGAATGTCAAATTTTTCGTTTCTTGGTCAAAAAACAAAAAATCTCCTAAAACATATGTAATAGCTAATATGTGATACAAATATACTAAATATATAGATTCTAACACACGTATACACATAAATTAATCCGATCATCATAGATTACCATAAGAGGAGTTAAGCCAAACGGTGGCTTAATCTCGGAAAATTGATAACAACATGTGTTATCGGCCTGCAATGTCAAGTTAGTTTACACACATGTCAAGTACTAACATAATGTCATAAGAAACATACATGTTCAACACATCATTGTCTAATAAAGTCTAAAACCAAACACTCCTTTCAACTTAACTTCTTGCTCAATTTCTTGTAACCTTTGTGAAGTTTCATGATCCAACGCCCCAAATTCTTCACCATTCCTTTGGTTTGCAGAAATTCCGCTGATTCATTCGGGATCGGTGGAAGATGACTCAAGTACTCCGGTGGAGCGATCCTAGAATTTGGCAAGCCATCATCCTCACTCATTGATAATGATGATGATGATGTAGGAGGATGAGGACGTTTACCTTTTGCTACCGCTACCCTATGATCACTTAGAGGAACGAAAGTGTGTTCTATCTCGGCGTAGTCGGGAACAAAACCTAAAGGATTTCTAGGAATGGGTTCAAAGGCTCTATAAAGACGAGTCAAGAGCATCCCGTAGGGCATTGCGGTGGTATGTTGGGAATAAAATGCTTATGTCAAAGAGCCTGCCAGATGAAGTATTAGGTCTGCTAGTTCATGTTGAAGAAGTTGAAGATAAACAAACAGTACCTTCTGGGTGAGAAGGTACTGCTAGTTAATGAAGGTCCTGCCAGTTTGAATGTCAAGTTGATAGATATTTATTTGTAGATATTTTAGTTGTATTATTAGTCTTTGTACAATGTAACACGTTAAGTAAAAGTAGTTCAGTCTTCTATGTCGTACAGTAGATAATACTGAGTGTTTATACATTGGAAGTTGTAATAGTAGGTTAGAAAAGTCTAAGTATCTTATTATAATGCACAACTTGACAACATGTAAAAAGGGGTCCTTATCCTATAAAAGGAACCCTTAGTCACCTTCTTAGAATATCTCTTCAACTAATAACTTTGTAATATCCAAAAACACTACAACCTCTCTAGTAACTCAGTTACTGATTCACAAATCCTTTTAAACAAATCAAAGATTCAAGGTTACCTTTGAAGAAGTTGAAGATAAACTAACAGTACCTTCTGGGTGAGAAGGTACTGTTAGTTAATGAAGGTCCTGCCAGTTTGAATGTCAAGTTGATAGATATTTATTTGTAGATATTTTAGTTGTATTATTAGTCTTTGTACAATGTAACACGTTAAGTAAAAGTAGTTCAGCCTTCTATGTCGTGCAGTAGATAATACTGAGTGTTTATACATTGGAAGTTGTAATAGTAGGTTAGAAAAGTCTAAGTATCTTATTATAATGCACAACTTGACAACATGTAAAAAGGGGTCCTTATCCTATAAAAGGAACCCTTAGTCACCTTCTTAGAATATCTCTTCAACTAATAACTTTGTAATATCCAAAAACACTACAACCTCTCTAGTAACTTAGTTACTGATTCACAAATCCTTTTAAACAAATCAAAGATTCAAGGTTACCTTTGTAATCCTGGTGATAGTTTAGATCACCCGTATTATCTCATAAATAATATTGAATCGTTTTGTGTTATTCATGTTGTGTTCATTATTCTAAATAATTCACATTTGCATATTCACCACCTTTGTTCCTTTAAGTGTGTTATAGTAAATTCCGCGTACTAAATCACATTCATTCCTAAATATCCCAAACACATTATTAAGATTAACATCCCAAGTGTTTGTATAATCCTTCACAAGTGGTATCAGAGCTAGGCTGATATTTACGATTTAAAAGAACAATGGACGTTGAACACATTCAAACAAATGTGGCTGCAAAACTTCCATTACTTAAACAGAATGAGTTTGATATGTGGAGACTGAGGGTAGAGCAATACTTCCAAGTGCAAGACTATGCACTTTGGGAGATTATTGAAGAAGGAAACTCATTCAAACCTACAATCACCACCTCCACAGTAAACGATGCAATAGTAACAAATGTGCAAGTGAACCCAACAACCGCAGAAGAAAGAATCCAAAAGAGAAATGATCTTAAGGCCAGGAGTATGCTTCTCATGTCTATTCCAAATGACCAGCTTTCGATCTTCAACAAGTACAAATGTGCTAAAACCCTTTTTCAAGCTATTGTGGCTAGATTTGGTGGAAATGATGCTACCAAGAAAACTCAGAAAACTCTCCTCAAACAACAGTTTGAAAACTTTTCAGCCACAACAAATGAGTCTTTGGACAGCATGTTCAATAGATTACAAAAGCTTTCAAGTCAGTTAGCCATTCATGAAGTGCTGATATCTCAAGAAGACTTAAACTCCAAATTCCTTAGGAGTTTACCCTCTGAATGGGCCATGCATGTCATTGTCTGGAAAAACAAACCAGATATTGATCAGATGAGTCTTAATGATCTTTACAGCAACTTCAAGATAGTAGAGCATGAAGTGAAGAAGTCTACTAGTTCAAGCTCAGGGAATATGGCCTTTGTATCATCTCCCAGCACCTCAAGGATAGTAGATGAAGAAAAAGATGGTAGAGAAGAAGGTACTGCCAACACAAATTTTGGTACTGCCAATACTTCTAGCAGTACCAAAACAATTCTAGATGAAACAATTGGTTGTGCTTTCCTGACATCACAACACAATGGTTCCATATTGACTTTTGAAGATATTCAAGAGATCAATGATGATGATCTTGAGGAAATGGACATAAAGTGGCAACTTTCACTTCTTAGCATAAGGGCTAAGAAATTACTGATGAGGACTGGAAAGAAGATTACCATAAATGGTAATGAGCCTGCTGAGTATGACAAGTCTAAAGTGGAGTGCTACAACTGCCACATGAAGGGTCACTACTCAAGAGAGTGTAGAAGACCAAAGAAGCAGGATGATAAGGGAAGAGGTTTTGAGAACAAGAACAAGGGAAGCTTTGAGAACAAGAGCAAGGCTGTGGAAATCACTGAGCCTAAAGCTATGGTAGCTATTGATGGGCTGGGTTTTGATTGGAGCTTTATGGGTGAAGAGGAGTCAACTTCAGATGAAATGGCTTTAATGGCTTTCTCCAATCCTGAGGTACAAATTACTAAATGTTCTAATACTTGTAAAGTTTTTGAAGAATTACAAACTTTAATAAAACTTTATGATGAACTGAAAGTAGAACAAAGAAAAACTCATCAAGACCTAGTTAATCATAAGTGTGGTATGGCCAAACTTGAGAAGCAGATAATCTACTTTAGGGAAAATGAACTCACTTTTTCTGAAACAAAATGCATCCTTAATAGGGAAATATTTTTGAAAGATGCTGAAATAAACCTGTTAAGAACTGAGTTTGCTAAAGTGAAACTGGCAAAGGATAATATTCAACTAACTGTTACCACATTAGAAACTGCTTCTGATTGTACTAGAAGCATAGTTGAAAATCAAATGAACAAGAGAATCAAATCTGGGATTGGATACAAGACATGTCCACCTCCTTACAGAGGAATCCCCTGTCCCCCAGGTTTAGATCTTGCAAAATCAGGTTTACATGAATTCATCAATAAACCTCTAGACAATAAGAAACCTGTAGAAAAAAGTGAACCTTTTGAGAGTGCTAATGCTGCTTCACTCTCTAACAAAAAGGTGCTCACTGATAAGAGCTCAGATGCTCCAATTATTGAAGATTGGACATCTGATGATGAGGAAATAGAAACTATTTCAAAGAAAGGAAACAAAGTAGGACCACCCAGTCCTAAAAGTGTAGAGATTAAGACTAAGGCCAAAACTGTTCTGAAAACAGTTGAATGTTGTGCTAAGTGTAATAGCAAACCTAGAGGTAGCCAGAGAAATTGGAACAATCTTAAGTCACACCAACTTGGTGATGATTTTGTTATGTACAATAAGGCCTGCTATTACTGTGGTAGTTTTAATCATACTCATGCTTATTGTAACAACTGGGTTTCTGAGAGTACATCAAGGTCTAAAACAAATGGAACAAACCCCAGCAAAAGTTTTGTGAAGTCTAACACACGAAAAGTTAATCATACTGTTAGACCAAATAAGCCTGTTAACTCAAAACTAACTACTAAGGGTGCAAGAAATACTTTCAAACATGCACCAACAGTTGTGAAAAGACCCATTGAAAAGAAATCTGTGGTTAAAACACAAAATTGGAGACCAAAACCAAAAGGTCCTGCTACACCAAAAGGTCCTGCTAGACCAAATGGTCCTGCCAAAATTAGTACTGTTAGACCAAGGACCACAAAATTGGTTAAAAGGGAAAATGTTGTTAAGTCCTCAGCATGTTGGATATGGAGACCACTCCAATCAAAAGGTGCATCAACAATCCTAAAGAGGTTTTATTTCATTGATGCAAGAGGCAAACCCAAGTCAGTCATGGCTTGGGTACCCCAAGGAAACTAATATGTTTGTATATGTGCAGAAACCTTCAAATGATATTGCTAATCAAGGATATGTAGATAGTGGATGTTCAAGGCACATGACAGGCAACATGTCTTACCTCACAAACTTCAAATCATTTGATGGAGGATATGTTACCTTTGGGGGAGGAATCAAAGGAAAGATTACTGGAAAAGGTACAATCAAAACCAGTAAATTAGATTTTGAAAATGTGTACTTTGTGAAAGAGCTTCAATTTAATCTTCTCAGTGTCTCACAAATGTGTGACAAAAAGAACAAGGTTCTTTTTACTGACAATGAATGCATTGTTATTTCTTCTAATTTTAAAATTCCTGATGAAAGTCAGATTCTTCTTAAAATCCCAAAAAGGAACAATATGTACAGTGTTGATTTAAAGAACATTGATCCTAAGGAGAGTTTAACTTGTCTAGTAGCAAAAGCCTCATTGGATGAATCTATGTTATGGCATAGAAGGCTTGGTCATATAAACTTTAAAACAATCAATACAATTGCAAAATATGATTTGGTTAGAGGTTTACCCAAAAAGATTTTTCAAAATGACCAAACCTGTGTTGATTGTCTTAAAGGCAAACAACATAGAACTTCTTGTAAGCCCAAGTCCCATAACTCAATTTCTCAAGCTTTATACATGCTTCATATGGACCTTTTTGGTCCTACTTCTGTGAGTAGCTAGAATGGTAAAAAATATTGTCTTGTAGTTACTGATGATTACAGCAGATTTTCTTGGGTTTTCTTTTTAAGATCTAAGCATGAAACTAGTGAGATCCTTAAGTCTTATATAACTGAGGTAGAAAACCAAGCTGATAAGAAAGTGAAAGTAATCAGATGTGACAATGCGACAGAATTTAAGAATAGGGTTATGGATGAATTTTGCAAAGAAAAAAGAATAAAAAGAGAATTTAGTGTAGCTAGAACCCCACAGCAAAATAGAGTAGCAGAAAGGAAAAATAGAACACTAATAGAGGCTGCTAGAACAATGTTAGTAGACTCAAAGTTGCCTATTTCATTTTGGGCTGAAGCTGTAGGTACTGCTTGTTATGTACAGAACAGGGTTCTTGTGATTAAACCCCATAAAAAGACTCCTTATGAACTTTTCTTTGGTAGAACACCATCTTTAAGTTTTATGAGACCTTTTGGATGTCATGTCACTATTCTCAATACCAAAGATCATCTAGGAAAGTTTAAAGGAAAAGCTGATGAAGGCTACATGATAGGGTATTCTTTGCAAAGTAAGGCCTATAGGGTGTATAATAGTTGCACTAGGCTAGTGGAAGAAAATATGCACATAGAGTTTCAAGAAAAACTACCAATTGTTAAAGGCATTGGGCCAGATTGGATGTTTGACATTGATAGGCTTTCAGAATCTATGAATTATGTGCCTGTTACAGGTACAAATACTAATGATAATGCAGGTTTTGAAGACAATGTTGAAACAGATGAAGATCAAGATTACATTTGGATGCCAATTTGGAAAGGATTGGATTTATCTTCAAGTCATGGAGAACCTTCAAATACAGCAAATGAAGGTGTTGAAGCTGATCATGGAACTCAGGTTCAAGAGAATCAAGAAAGTAGTGCAGATGGAAATGGTACTGCCAGTTCACCAAATGGTACTGCCAGTTCACAAGTTGGTACTGCTGAACCATTAAATGTTCAATCAGATGATGTCTTATCAGAAGATGAGGGGATTGGCAATCTTCCACTTACCTATGAAGTTCCTACAACACACAACACAAGAATTCTCAAAGATCACTCCATTGATGATGTGATTGGCAGCATTGATTCTGGTGTTAGAACAAGAACTCAAGTCTTATCTTCAGACCAAGAAGGGTTTATCTCATCTATCTATGAAGAAAAGAGCCATGAAGTTGCCAACATATGCCTGTTTTCATGTTTTCTCTCACAGGCTGAACCCAAAAACATTAACAAAGCCTTAGATGATCCAAGTTGGGTTGAAGCAATGCAAGAAGATCTTCTTCAATTCAAGCTTCAGAAGGTTTGGAAACTGGTTGATTTGCCCAAAGGTCACTGGGCAATTGGAACCAAATGGGTGTTCAGGAATAAGAAAGATGAAAGGGGGATTGTGATCAGAAACAAAGCAAGATTGGTGGCCCAAGGATATACTCAAGAAGAAGGGGTGGATTATGAAGAGGTTTTTGCTCCAGTTGCAAGACTTGAAGCAATTAGGCTATTCTTGGCCTATGCTTCTTTCATAGGCTTCACTGTTTACCAAATGGATGTCAAGAGTGCCTTCCTGTATGGTACTATTGGAGAAGAAGTGTATGTTTCTCAACCTCCAGGCTTCATTGATGCAGAGTATCCAGACAAGGTGTATAGGGTTACCAAGGCTCTTTATGGTCTACACCAAGCTCCTAGGGCATGGTATGAAACATTGGCTTTCTATTTATTGGAAAATGGATTTCAAAGAGGCAAGATTGATCCAACCTTGTTCATCAAAAGAACCAAGAAAGACATCTTGCTGGTGCAGATTTATGTTGATGACATTATCTTTGGATCCACAAACCAAGAGTTGTGTGTAGAGTTTGAAAAACTTATGCATAGTAAGTTTGAAATGAGTTCCATGGGGGAACTTACTTTCTTTCTGGGTCTCCAAGTGAAACAATCAAATGAAGGCATATTTATCAGCCAAGATAAGTATGTAGCAGAGATCCTGAGGAAGTTTCAGTTTGCAGATTCTAAGGTTGCAAGTACTCCAATGGATTCAGAAAAGGGGTTACTCAAGGATGCTGAGGGTGAAGATGTGGATTTGCACAATTACAGATCAATGATTGGGTCCTTGATGTACCTTACATCATCAAGACCATATATCATGTTCCCAATGTGTGTATGTGCAAGGTTTCAAGTACATCCCAAAGTTTCTCATCTCACAGCAGTCAAAAGGATCTTTAGATATCTCAAGGGTCAACCTAGGTTGGGTCTATGGTATCCAAGGGAATCATCTTTTGACTTGGTGGCTTATTCTGATAGTGACTATGCTGGTGCAACCCTAGACAGAAAATCCACAACTGGTGGATGTCAATTTCTTGGCTGCAGACTCATATCATGGCAATGCAAGAAGCAGACAATGGTGGCCAACTCTACAACTGAAGCAGAATATGTTGCTGGTGCAAGTTGTTGTGGGCAAGTGCTTTGGATCCAAAATCAAATGCTTGACTATGGGTACAATTTTCTTAACACCATTATTTACATTGACAATAGCAGTACTATTTGTATCATTAAAAATCGAGTTCAACATTCAAAAACAAAACACATTGAAATCAGACACCATTTCATAAGAGATTGCAATGAGAAAAGGTTAATACAAGTTGTTAAAATTGATTCTGAAAATAATTTTGCAGACCTTCTCACCAAAGCTTTTGATTTAGGTAGATTTAAATACCTGGTAGCAGGTATTGGAATGATTAATCTTTGAAAAACATGTGTTTTTGTACATAAAATAAATGGTACTGGCTCTTAAACATGGTACTGCTAGTTAGTCAAAAGGTACTATCAGTTCATAATTGGTCCTGCTAGTGTAAAGTTTGCTCTGTTTTGTTCATCTTGATAATTAAAAGTTTACAATGCTATAAAACAAGTGCTTTGCACTCTGTTCTTTTGGTCTGCAACTAACAAATTTCAGGTTGATAACAAAACAAGAGATCTTCCAAACAAAGGGGGAAATAAAAGTTATTTATATCTCAGGGGAGGTAACAATCTCAAGGGAGGACATAATAGCCCAGAAAAGGAAGATAATCCAATAAAAGAAAGGAGAAGACAAGAGCATACAAGATGATAAAGAGGTTGAAAATGATAAGATTAGATCATATATTCAGAAGGGATGAAGCATTCCTAAAGGAGAAAGTTCTGTCTAGATCAAACGAAGGAAAGTTTCAATGCAAAGGCATGCTGATAGATGATTTCACTTGTTGAAACAAGCATCCAAGATACACAGCATCATTGCCTCTTATAATTCCTCCATCCAAGGAAATTGCACCATCTTTAGGTCAATATGGAAATGGTATTCAGTTCACCAAGTTTTACAAACTTAAGAGCTGGCTAGTCCATAAGCAAATGGCTTTTGGTAAAGACAAATCAAATCCGTTGATGGTTGATAGTTTACCAAAAACTATATGGTATTTAACTAACCATACTTTACAGTAAATAGTTGACTAGTCCAAAGCAAATGGCTTTTGGTAAAGACACATCAAATCCGTTGATAGCTGATAGTTTGCTAAAAACTATAAGGGATTTTCTGCTAAAGTTCAAAGATACTGCCAAGTAAAATTTACTTTCAAAGGTACTGGTAGTTCAAATTTTGGTACTGGTAGAGTAAAATGGTACTGCTAGATAACTGTTGAGTCTGTCAGTTAAAATTATAGCCGTTACGTCTGGTAGTTAAAATTAGCCGTTGGGGTAATTCTGTAAATTTCTGATGTTATATTATATTATATTTCTCATATAAAAGATCTTTTTAACCGCCTCTTCATTTACTTATTATAAATTTTCTTATTTTCGGTTAAAAATAAATCTCTCATAATATCTTTCATCAGTCCTTATCACAATTAACTCTCACCTTTCATCTTCTACCAGTACCACAATCAAATCCCACCATCCTAATCAAATTTTTCCTTAAATGGCTGTTCTAACTTTTGTTAAACGTCACAATCAGTTAGCGTTTTTGGAAAAGTCTGAGGATAATGAATCTTTTCATTAAATAGTGGACTTTCTAAATGATTCTTACATCAGGTTTGCTTTACTTGTGAATCCCACTATTTATGAATCACAAATTTTACAATTTTGAAAAACGGCTAAAGTTGAAACTCTTGAAAATGGGGACCAAAAATTAAAAGCCAAAGTGGATGGCAAAACCTTGACTCTTACCGAGTCATCCATTAGAAGACATCTTCGATTGCATAATTCAGATGGTATTAGTCAATTGCCTGATACTGAAATTTTTGAAAATTTGGAAAGAATGGGGTATAATGTTGATTCTACTAAACTCACTTTTCTTAAAAAGCATTTTACCCCACAATGGAGATTTTTGATCCATACAATCCTTCATTGTTTAAGCCAAAAGAAAACCTCATGGGAGCAGTTTAGTGGTAACATGGCTACAGCTCTCATTTGCTTGGCAACAAACAAAAAATTCAACTTTTCAAAACATATTTTTGAAGGATTGGTTAAAAATGTGGATAGCCAAACAAAGTTTTTGATGTATCCCAGATTTATTCAATGCATCATCACAAAATCAAAACTTTTGTTACTTCCCCCACACTCACCTTATGAAAGTCCAAAACTTTCACACAAGGTATTTTCAAATATGAAAATTGGTTTTAATGGGGAAGAAATACCACTTTTTGAGGAAATGTTACCACAACATGCTGAAGAACCATCCCCATCATCTGAATCACCATCATCAAGTTCTTCATCTGGTTACATATCACCATCTCATCATCCATCACCAATACCATCTGTAACAACACCATCACCATCATATCATGCATCACCATCCCAATCTCCTCAACATCAAAATCTGGATTCTCAGACTTTGAAGGAACTAAAGGAGAAAGTGCAGCTCTTGGAAAATGCTCTTCAAAGTCAGAACACAAAATTTTCTAAGATCAACACCAAGCTTGTTAAGAAGGTTAAGAAATTGGAGAATGAAGTGAAGATGCTGAAGGGTAAAAGATCTTCAAAGTTGGTTTTATCTAGTTCTTCAAGTTCTGATGCAGAAAGCGTGGGTCTCTCTTCCAAAAAGGGGAGGATGGGTAGTTCTGAAGGTGAAGAGGAGGCTCAATTTCAATTTCATGAAGGAACTCAAGTATATGATGAAGAGCCTGCTGGTGCAGGGCAAGAGCCTGTTAGTACAAAAGAGCCTGCTGAAGCAGAGCAAGAGCCTGCTAGGATTGAGAGGCTGTTGGCTATGGATTATAGAGGTTTGGCTGAAAATGTTTACAAAAGAAAGAGGGAATCACAGCCTCAAGGGGGGTTGTTTGTTCAAGGAAGGTTATTTGTTGCTGATGAACAATCTGCTGCTCCAAGTCAAGAATCAACTCCAAAAGATAAGGGCAAGAATATTATGGTTGAAGATGAACCAAGGCCCAAAAGGTTAAAGAAAAGAGAGCAAGTGCAGATGGCTTTAGATGAGGAAGTCTCCAAAAAGCTTCATGAAGAAGAAATGCAAAAAGCTTTAGAAGCTTCAAGACTGCTTGCAGAAATGCAAGAACAAAAGGATGCTGCTCAAACTCTTCTTGACACTCAAGCTGCTCAGGAAACATTTGATGCTCAGATGCAATGGATTATTGCCAATGATCCAATTGTGAGAGGTCAAGCTTCCATAATTATGGATGACAAGAATCTTAACACTGAAGAGAAAACAGCAGAGCTTGAAACTTTTATCAACAAAAAATATAGAGAAGCAGCTCTGGATGATATTTTTCAAAAGATTCAAGAAAGTCAGAAAAGAGGTTTTAAGGTGGGCTCATCTGAGAAAGATCAAGTGATTTTCATGAAGAGGTTTCTAAGAAGTCAAGCTAATTGGACTGAATATCAACTGAAGAAGAAATCTCCTGATGAAATCTACTTCCTTTATCTTAATGCCTACAAGACATGCTACTTCAAGATCCCATCTGATGCTAAACCTTCAAAGAAAAAGAATGGTGATCAAAAGAAACAAGAAGCAGAATTGGATCCAGAACAAGTAAGTAAAATGATAATTGCTTTACCAACAATTATACATGCTGATCCAATTAGGTCTAGACACCCTATTATAGATTGGGAGATTCACCATGATAGATCAGGAAAGGCATGGAAGATAACCAGGGTTGGGAATCAAACTGCCATTTTCAAAAAATTTGAAAATCTGATAAGGGCATGTGATAGAGCTGATTTAGAAGAGTTGTGGAATCTAGTTCAAATCAGGCTAAACACTAAGCATAAGACTGATGTTAAGGAACAAGAACTTTGGGTAGAGTTCAATAGGATGTATGATCCTGATCCACAGGATGTTCATTGGAAGTTTCCATATCATGATCCTACCACCACATGGGAATTCCTAAGTCTTAGCAGTGTGCATCATCTTTTTACACAAAGTGGGATTGAACTCTTTATGTTGGCTGAAAAAGAGTATCCACTGAGGTATGAAGTTCTTACAACCATGATTTCCAAGAGGTTAAGGTGTGATAAAGATGAAGAAAAGTCAGAAGTTGTTCAAAGTTTGTTGATGAACATTTTTGAACAATGTGAAAGAAAAAGGAAGAATAAAGAGTAAAGTTTTTGGAAGAGTTCCCTCAGATCCTCAAGGTATGGAATTTATTCATAAGAAACTTGTGTATTTTAAAGGGAATAACAAGTTTAGGGGAGGATTGTTGGGAATAAAATGCTTATGTCAAAGAGCCTGCCAGATGAAGTATTAGTTCTGCTAGTTCATGTTGAAGAAGTTGAAGATAAACTAACAGTACCTTCTGGGTGAGAAGGTACTGCTAGTTAATGAAGGTCCTGCCAGTTTGAATGTCAAGTTGATAGATATTTATTTGTAGATATTTTAGTTGTATTATTAGTCTTTGTACAATGTAACACGTTAAGTAAAAGTAGTTCAGTCTTCTATGTCGTGCAGTAGATGATACTGAGTGTTTATACATTGGAAGTTGTAATAGTAGGTTAGAAAAGTCTAAGTATCTTATTATAATGCACAACTTGACAACATGTAAAAAGGGGTCCTTATCCTATAAAAGGAACCCTTAGTCACCTTCTTAGAATATCTCTTCAACTAATAACTTTGTAATATCCAAAAACACTACAACCTCTCTAGTAACTTAGTTACTGATTCACAAATCCTTTTAAACAAATCAAAGATTCAAGGTTACCTTTGTAATCCTGGTGATAGTTTAGATCACCCGTATTATCTCATAAATAATATTGAATCGTTTTGTGTTATTCATGTTGTGTTCATTATTCTAAATAATTCACATTTGCATATTCACCACCTTTGTTCCTTTAAGTGTGTTATAGTAAATTCCGCGTACTAAATCACATTCATTCCTAAATATCCCAAACACATTATTAAGATTAACATCCCAAGTGTTTGTATAATCCTTCACATGGTACCTTGTACCGAAATATCGGCCATTCGCTTGGCGATATAGTATGCAAGGTTGAAAGGTTGATGGGTTGACACACAATACATCATATAACAAAGACATGCGTTGATATGAGCTCGATTCCCAACGGTGCTTATGACATTTTCCCTTAACACTTCTTCTAGCTTTCTAAATTCGGGCCTAAGTTCATTGAGTTCCATGGCAAAAGGATCTCTATTTACTTGACGACCTCGATGCAACCTAGTTGGGTTGTTCCTAGGTGAGAAGAGATGCTCCCGAATGGTTTCTTTTGCGGTTAAAGGTGTGGCATATGGTGTCGTTCGATCAAGGTTGGATTCTAAGATTGTCAATGACCATTTATCTGAGTAGACACATGCTCCTTGATTTGGAACTCCTAAGACATCACTAAATTGATCTAAGGGAATGTTGAATTGGTTTCCATTGACTCTTAATTGAATGTTCATGAAACCATTGTCGTTTGAACTGAGACATACACTAGCATATAACTCGAGAATTAACCTAGGGATGATGGGCTCATCAATGTCTAGAAGACTATCGAAATGAATTGCGGCTAATTGGTCACGGAGAATGGTACCTTCATAAAATGAGGGGTCTACAACCCTACCCTCATGGACATATCGTTTTTCTAGTGCTTTAAAAATATTTACTTGAGCTTCGGTGAGACCTTTGGTTTTGTGGTGTTTGGGAAGGTATTTGATGGTGTTTTTGTGATCATAATTAGTCGCGGGAGGCATAGTTATCCTAAACACGAAAAATATATAGTTTAGTTGAAATTATCGAAAATACGTATAAATGTCTAGTGTGTGCCTACATGGGGACAATGTGGAGGTACGGTTATCTCGACTCTTTTTAATGCACGAAAATTTGTTTATGCAAGTTTTATGATAAAACGAGAGATAACCCAAACGCTCCTACTTCAATGTAGCTTCATTTGAATGTACCCGAAAATACATATTAGTTATGTATTCCCTTTAGCATTCAAGAGACATTATGCAAGTGATGTTTAAAACATAACATTTTTGTATTTGTATGAACAATGTTCAAAAACCGTTTTTCCTAGTCGTGAGAAGATTTTAGCAAAAATTTCTCATGGGGTTTTTGATAAATAATGATAATGTACTACAAGATGCAATTCCTAACTATCAAAAACATGATTTGTTATGCAATTTAGTAAATATGTTTCATGATTTTTCAAGAATTATGCATAAACCCCGAGTTTTGATTTTGTGCATGAAATAGAAATCCTAGACGCAGATCAGGAATGCAAACATGATAAGGATACTTACAGTGATGTTTAGAGCTCAATTTGGTTGAAGAAGATAGCCTAAGTTGTGAGTTTGGTGAATTATGGGTCGAATTCCAGTAGGTGATATGTTTTTGGGAAGTGTGATGAATAGTACAGGAGTTTATTTAATATATAAAACTGGCTCACCAAGTGACGGATCCGGCGGATCCAAAACAAGGGATCCGCCCTTGTTGTCGTTTGGATCCGCAGGATCAGAACACAGGTTTGGTTATTGCCGTGTTTGGTTAATCTAAGGTTCGAGTTAATGTTTAATCTACTCACTAGGTTCCATTAATCATAAACCAAGTCTAAGATAGTTGAAAGGTTCTCTCTAGAGAGGTTTTGTGAGGATATCGGCAATGTTGTCCTCTGAGGAAACTTTCTCAATTGAGATGTTTCCCTTCTGAACATTGTCACGTAGGAAGTGGTGACGTATTTCTATGTGTTTGGTTCTAGCATGTTGGACTGGATTTTTGCTAAGATCGATAGCTCCTTTGTTGTCACAAAGAATGGGAATGTCGTTGAGTACAATTCCATAGTCGACGAGAGCTTGTTTCATCCACAGTGCTTGTTGGCAAGCTTTTCCTGCTGACACGTACTCGGCTTCAGTTGTTGATATGGCGAGGGCTGTTTGTTTCTTAGCAAACCATGAGGTGAGACAATGTCCTACAAAAGTACAAATACCGCTTGTACTTTTCCTATCAACATAATCACCAGCATGGTCTGAGTCGGCATACACTATGATTTCCATTCCCGTCCCTTTGGGATACCATAATCCTAAATGTGTAGTGCTTTTTATGTACCTAAAGATCCGTTTAACGGCTTCAAGATGGGATATTTTGGGATCTTCTTGAAAGCATGCACATAGATAAACACTAAACATAATGTCCGGTCTACTAGCCGTTAGGAAAAGTAAACTACCAATCATCCCTTTATATTTAGTGCTATCTACGGATTCACTTTCGTCATCCTTGGTGAGTTTGGTTTCGGAAGTCATTGGTGTTTTCATGGGTTTGGAATCTTCAAGACCAAATTTCTTAAGCATATCCTTGATATACTTAGATTGGTTGAAGAATATCCCATCTTCTAATTGTTTAATTTGGAGACCTAAGAAAAAGTTTAGTTCCCCCATCATACTCATTTCAAACTCATCATGCATGATTTTTGAAAAATCATCGGATAACTCTTGACAAGTTGAACCGAATATAATGTCATCCACATATATCTGGACAATGATAATATGTGATCCTTTTTTTCTTGGTGAAAAGAGTATTGTCTGCCCATGGTATACTTATGGTCAACTAGGAAAGTCTTAAGTCGATCATACCAAGCTTTTGGTGCTTGCTTAAGTCCGTATAAAGCTTTCTTAAGTTTGTAGACATGATTTGGTTTTTCAAAATCGGCAAAGCCGGGAGGTTGTGCTACATACACTTCCTCATTTATAAAACCATTAAGAAATGCACTTTTGACATCCATTTGAAATAGTTTAAAGTCATGTGCACATGCATATGCGAGTAGTATCCTAATTGACTCAAGTCTAGCGACGGGTGCAAATGTTTCATCGTAATCTATACCTTCTTGTTGATTGTAGCCTTGTGCTACTAGCCTAGCTTTGTTTCTAGATACTACGCCATTTTCATCCATTTTGTTTCTAAAAACCCATTTTGTACCTATTATGGTTTGATTTTTAGGTTGAGGGACTAATGTCCAAACATCATTCCTAACAAATTGATTTAATTCCTCTTGCATCGCAATGACCCAAGATTCATCTTTTATGGCTTCATTAACATTTTTAGGTTCAATTGTTGAAACAAAACAAAAGAAATTACTTTCATTTTGGGCTTTAGACCTTAATGTCCTTTCATTGATTTTTCCTATGACGTTTTCTAATGGATGACTTTTAGTTTCTTTGATATTAACTAATTCTCTTTTTACCGGTTCATCTTCTTTGTCACTTTCAATGTTTTCTTGGTTTTCAACCATTTGACTTTCAACTAAGTAATCATCTACCCAAGGTGATGTCTTAGAGGGAGGTGGACTTTCATCGAATGTTACGTTCAATGATTCCTCGACTCTTGAGGTTTCTTTGTTCAAAACTATATACGCTTTACTAGTTTGTGAATATCCTAGAAATACACCTTCATACGACTTTGGGTCGAACTTGGTGAGATAATCCTTTGTGTTTAAAATGAAGCACTTACTTCCAAACACTCTAAAATATCCTAAAGTAGGCTTTTTGCCACTGTATAACTCATATGGAGTCTTTTTTTTTTTTAGGTAAAGGGGAGTAATCCTGCACCCTAGTAAATAGATTAACCAAAAACGTTTAAGTACAAATGGAATATGGCTGAAGTACCATATTAACCTCAAGCTAAAAAGCTTGATAACCACCTAACTCTAGTGCTTAAGACATGCCAAAAGCACTAACAAAACTAGAAACAAAAATGCATCTAGAAAAAGAATTAAAAAACAGCTAGCCAGTAGAAAACGTGCGAGATGAACTTGCCCCCATATTAGCAAATAGATTGGCCGATTCATCAAACACCATTTCCACTTGGTCTTCACCGTCTTCATCATCCATCACCAATGCAGCATACGGATTAGATGTAGACACATTAACTTCCTTAGAAGCGTTACCAGTAGACTTCAACTGAGACGGCGATGTAAGTGAAGTACCCATAGTATTAGCACCCTTCTTAGGTTCACTAGTAGCTGCTTTAGGAAGAAATTTGAACTGTTTAACCGAAGTACCAACAGATGGATTCCCATTAGCAACCTTTGCTTTCCCCTTCTTCTTTTTCTTCTTACCCACCTTTTGAAAACCATCAGTATCCAATTCCACAGTAGTAGTAGCAATATGAGAAGTAGATACAGTAGAAGGGCTAACCACCTGTGTAGGAGGCCTCACCACCTGTTTAGAACATTGATCATGATTAGCAAAGATTTTGCATAAATTGCACCTGGGGGGCCTCCATTCATATTCAACACGTATGCTCTCTTTAATAAAACCCTCCCCCATAAGAGAAGGGAACCCAATAGTCACAGTATCCAGAAGGTCAGAATGAGAGTCAACCTCAATAAGACATCTAGCAAAACTACTTCTACCCCACGAATCCTTGCACATAGAGGTAGTATATGAATCAAGCATGACAAGCTTACCAAAGAAACTAGCAATCAATCGAATACCTTCCTCTTCAAAGACTTGAAGAGGAACATCATGCAGTTTAACCCAAATCGGAATGCTAGTTAACCCTTCCTTACGCAAACAAGTATCCAAAGCCCATTTCTTGAGAATAATAGGAGATTTGCGTATCATCCAGGGGCCTCCTTCCAAGACAGCTTCTAAACCAACCAATTAATCAAATTTAAAGAAAAAGAATCCCTTAGAGTTCATCATAATTCTTTTAAGACCATGTTTCGCCCAGTTACTCCTAGCATAGTATTCAACGACAGGAAACGCCATTCTTTTCCAAATAAAGTAGCCATATAAAGTATGTTCTAACCGAGAACTAACCTTTTCAACTACATTACGAGGAATAGAATGTTAACTCCTTGACTAACAGGATCCACAATAGGAGACTCAATAGACGAATTTTTGTGATCATCATATAGGGCTACTATAAAGTCCGCTATTTTAACTTTAACATCCTGTTCCAAAACAGCCCAAAGTGGATAATTGCCTTCATCAATATTCCTAGTGAATTCATCAATATCCCTAAGAGTAGTAACCGGAGTACCAAACAAAGCTTTAATGCATTCCAACACCTTACCATCAGTAGTAACACCCTTAGTCGTAATATCATCATGAGCAGTTGCGATATTCTGATCAGAACTAGCGTTTTCAGGCACCATTTGTGCTTTATTTGGAAGAGATTCATCATCGTCCCCCTCCATGTTACTCTCCAACGTTGTTTGCACCCTTCTTGAATCAGAATTAGGGTTTTGAATACCCCTCACAGCTTTCTTGGACAGCGAAACACCAGCAGTCCCAGCCACGTTCTTTAAACGATCATTCCTTTCATGTACCTTAGCAGCAACTGAGCGGAGAAGCTCAGCATTCAACTCTCCCATATAATCTATACCCTAAACAACAGCAGCCAAAACAACCCAAATAAGAAGAAAATTACGTCTGATCTTTAGAAACCAAAATGAGTAAAACCCTAGTAAGAACTAGGGTTTATAGCATCAACGAACCATAAAATCAACCCATAGCAAAGTCAGGTGATGTCAAAACTTATAATCAGAACAATGGATATATATAATGGACCAGAACCGACTATAAGAAACCCAAATGTGCGATTAGAAACCCTAAATAATTAAACTGAATCAATCGCAATTCAAACAAGATCAAGTAGCGATTAAGACAGATTATACCTAAAGATATAATCAACCTTAGATCAAGATTGAAACCAGATTGAAAGGAGATCAATCAGTTGTAACAGAAACGAATTAGGGTTTAGAAAAGAAATCACCAAAACCCTAAAAAAGAATCTTAATCAATCGAACAATCAAACCAGAAACAAGCAAGGATTAAGACGGATTACACTTGAATATAATCGACTTAAATCAAATATTGTACAAGGAATGAGGAAAGATCGATCAGATTCAAAGTAAGGGTTTGAGGGATTTCACCAAAATTGCCCACACAAGGAAAGGAGAGTTTTTTCCCTTACTGCCAAATTTGCCTATCCTTGGTTTTCCAAACAGGTCCTAATGATGTGTGACACTGCTCCATATGGAGTCTTTTTCAAGAATGGTCTAATTAGAACTTGATTTAGGATATATGTGGATGTATCTACAGCGTGACACCAAAACTTTTGAGGTATGTTTTGTTCATTTAACATGGTTCTACTCATTTCTTGAATTGTCCTATTTTTGCGTTCTACTACACCATTAGATTGAGGAGTTCGAGGAGCCGAGAAATTATGTGTTATGCCATTGGCATCACAAAAAGCTCCGAATTGGATTTCGTTGTCAAATTCACGACCATGGTCAGTTCTTGTTGACACTATGTTATTTCCTATTTGATTTTGAATTTTCTTGCTTAAGATTTCAAATTTATTAAATGCTTCATTTTTAGTTTTCAAAAACTTAGTCCATGTATACCTAGAGTAATCATCTACTATTACCAAAGTATAGAAGTTTCCCCCGTAACTTTGTATAGCGGATGGACCAAACAAATCCATATGTAACAATTCTAGACACCTAGATGTAGACACCATGTTTTTAACCTTATGGCTATTACAAACCTGTTTTCCTATTTTGCACGCATCACAAAAGTGTTGGTCATATTTCAACTTGGGCAGGTTCCTAAAAAGTTCCTTAGATGATAGGGATTGAATTAACCTCATATTGGCGTGACCTAAGCGTCGATGCCATAGAGTTGAGTTATCGTCCAAAGAAGTGAGACAAAGTTTGTCTTTAGGTGTTTTATCTAATTTCATAACATATATGTTATTCTTTAAAACACCTTTTCCTACGGTTATACCGTCTCTAAGTATTTTACTTCCATTTTCACTGAAAAGGACGTTATACTTTTTACGACATAGTTGACTAATACTAAGTAAGTTAAAACCTAAGTTATCTACATGAGCAACATCATCAATAGTGAGAGAGTCATGAGAGATTGTACCTTTTCCGATGATTTTACTTTTAAGTTTGCTACCGAATGTGACATTACCTCCGTCGTACACTTGGTAGGTAGAGAAAAGGCTTTTGTTTCCCGTAATGTGTCTTGAACACCCACTATCTTTAATCCACTCATCTGGTTCTAACTCAACTTTCAAGCACACCTAAGTTCAAGAAAAACTCAAGCATTTGGTCCCCAATATCTCATGGGTCCGTTTGGGTTAAACATAACATTATCATGGTTCATGTAAGGAAATGGTGGACAAGTGTTCCATGGCATATAATTAGGACCTTGAAAGTTTCTAGACATGTTTTGGTTCCAATTATTTTGGTAATGATGTTGCGAGTTGAAGTTACTCTTTGGAAAAGGGTGTTTGGGAAAACTGGTTTTAGGTGTCTGTTGAACCGTTTTAACTCTATACTCATTTCTAACTTGCCTTTTCCTATAGAGACTGATGGTTTTTGTTTGTTAACAGTTGTACTAGTGCTAGGTTTTCAAATGACCTTAACAAATTCAGTACGATTCATTTTAAGAACCTTCTGTTCATCAACAGTACCTGCGGATCCCTTGGGTACAACTGGCGGATCCAAATTTTTGGATCCGTCGGATCCGTGGGTGTCTAACTCAGTTGGAACAGTTTCTTTTTCTTTCACTGTTTGTTTTTTAAACTCACTTAAGCTTCCTAGTTTCATAAAACCTAGTCCGGTTTTATCATGAGGTAATTTTTGCATCTTCATTATCTCATCTATACAACTTATGTTTTTATCAAACTTTTTAAACTTAGAATTTTGTTTGATAAGTTCTTCCTGTGTGGACTTAAGTGTTTTTAGTTCTAATTTAAGTTCCCGACATGACACATACGTTTCTGTAACACTTTTACCCTTTTCTATTCTTATCTCTTTTTCTTTTAACCAATGAACTTCATTTTCTAAGAGTGTTGTTTTGGTTTTTAAGAACTTATTCTTGTTTATGATTTTAAGGGTAATTTCACACAGTTTGTTATACTCTACTTCTAAGGTTTCATCATCAATAGAGGAGTATGATGAGTCAGAATTTACCTCTTCTGAGTTATGAGCCATGAGAGCAACTTCGTCGTTCTTAGTCTCGTCGTCATCACCTTCACTGTCACTCCAAGCTCCACTAACAAACGCTCTTTGAGATTTGTTCTTTGGAGGCTTTGGACATTCTCCTATTAGGTGACCAGAATCTCCACACCTATAACACTTCCTATCTACCTTTCCTTTTCTATCATCACGGTCTTTCCGGAAGGATTTCTTTTCTTCACGAGGTGGTCTTACGAACTTTCCTCGTCTCCTAAAGAACTTCTTGAAATCTCTTACGGCCATGGTATACTCTTCGTCTTCGCTACTAGAACAAGACTCTTCATCATCACTTGACTCAACTCTAGCTTTCAAGGCAATGGACTTCATCTTCTCCTTCTTGCCTTTAACTATTTCAGAGTCTTTTTCCATCACCATTTCGTGAACTTTGAGATTTCCAATGAGCTCGTCCAGTGTCATGCTTGAAAGATCCTTAGATTCTTCAATAGCCGTCACCTTTGCTCTCCACTTTGGATGGAGTGCTCTTAGAAATTTTCTGACAAAATTCTTACTAGAAAAAGATTCATCAAGTGCTTTAAGAGATGTAATAATAGTATTAAACCTAGCAAACGCACTATCAATGGTCTCATCTTCAGAGATAACAAATTGTTCATATTGTTGAACAAGAAGATCAATTTTGTTATCTTTGACTTGTGGGTTCCCTTGATGAGTGATAATTAATGATTGCCAAATATCCTTATCCGTTTTACACATAAAAACTCTTTCATATTCTTTCTTAGGTAAAGCATTGTAAAGCATCATTTTGGCTTCTTTATTTTTGGCAATCAACTTCTTTTGCTCATCACTGTGACGAGTAAGAGAAGCACCTTCATCCCGACCACCTGAAATATTATTACTTATGGGCTTATAATCACCCTCTACAATTATATACCATAGATCTATGTCCTTTGACTTCACATATGTCTCAAAGCGGTTTTCCCAGTATATGAAACAATTTGGTTCAAATAGTGGTGGTCTTTGCATAGATTGCCCTTCTTTAAAGTTTTCAAAATCCATTGATCGTTTCAAGTTTTAAAATACAATATATTTGAAGATCTTGAGTGACGTAGCTCTGATGCCAATTGTGGAAAACTAGAAGGGGGTTGAATAGTTTTTACCGTTTTTAAATTAATTCGCTTTGTGACTTAACGTGATTTCAAAGTAAATACTCACAAACAAGCAATATAAGTAAAGTAGGTAAGGATAGGAACAATCAAACCACAACACGGAGATTTATAGTAGTTCGGCTACAAGGACTCTCTTCCTTGCCCTACTCCACTCCTCGAGCCTCTAACTCGAGAGTTTATCTTCACTAAGAAACAAACTCCCTTCTCAACGGAGAAAACGTTTATACACGTCGCTTACACTTTATCCGGTACTAAGCTAAACACCGGGTTCTTTATAAGGGTACAACCACTCCCGTTGGTTCTTTCACAAGGGTACAACCACTCCCGACACTCTTTGTGTTTTAAGGGCTAAAACACTAACCAAACTCTACTGAATAAATGATACAAACAATAATGTGTGAACTAATACAAAATCACACAGATTCTATACTAAAAGGATAACAACAGTAGGTTGATCCTTATATGCTTTGATCTCTTTGCTACAAAAGAAAAGATCAATGAAATGAAAGAATGATATGGGTTAGTGATATGTAAATGAATGAGCATGCATTTAAGCTATATGAGTGATAAAAATGCCCAAATGATCAGCTTGCTATTTATAGGCAAACTGATTCAACAGTTGGCGGATCTGGCGGATCCCAAAAATTGGATCCGCCCTTGTATGGGTTTGGATCCGCCACTTCAGGACAGCTAAGAGATTCTCAAATCTTTCCATATATTGTCATATCTTTCCATATCTTCCAATGTCAACTCTTTGGCTTGAAGATCAATACAAGATATCTCAAAATCTTTCTAAGATTGTGTTCATGATGCATGCCATGATGTCATCCTAATATCTAATAAATAAAGTTTTTAATTTAAGGAAGAAACTTGTAAATGTATATATGTATATAATGTTACTCCTAGAGATCATGTAATATGTAAATATGTTTTAAAAGACTTATCACTATAAATGTAAAAGGCTTATTCTTATATTTATGCTTTTGCTTAAAGATAATCATTGTATTTGTCATTAACAAAATTAAGCAAAGATCGTAAAATATAAATAACGTTTTTGGGACGATATTTGTATTAACAATATGTTTGGTTACTTACGTATCCATTATCTTCTCAACTTATCTACATTTGTCAACCTTCGTTCTACACTACCAATGCTTCCGCATCCCACTCATCTTCCACACACTTCAATCGAAAAACCGCTAGGATAAGTTGAGATAACCATTTTTCATCAACATAGATAACCCCACTAAAACCTTATCATTATTCCCACAACCTTGAAGATTCTATCTTCTTAACCCTTAGCACATTTTCACGTAATCACAAGCCCCATCATATGAATGTTCTATGAATATTTACAATGATTGAGAAGAGCTACATGACTTCAAAGGTGAAGTTTATTGTATGCTATCCACCACTTGTCATGACGTTACTAAGCTCATCGCTTCCGTCAACGTTTGTTTTCCTTCTTTTTTTTTCAACACATCTTGTTCGAATGGTCATCGATTAAGGGGGAGCGAAAACACACTCATATAGTCTTTCACCAAACACTCTACAAGAGGGATTAGTACTCCTATTAGGATTTATCTTTGGTAGATTATATTAGGACTTAATACTTCTATCTATCTTGCATGCTTGACTATTGTTCCATCACTTTACATGATTTCAAATTATGTGATTCTTGGATGATAGTTTATTTTGTCCTCTTTGATTGCATGCTTATAGATTATCTTAGAAAATTGCATGATAATCTTTAATTGCTAGGAGTAGCTTAATATGGGACATATTAGGCAAATAAATATTTAGTGGTTTGAGGCACTAACATTTCTTGCAAGTAGTCCCCCTAGAAAACTTCCCTTTAGCTGCCCAACACTAGGCTGCACAGGAAAATTCGTGACTTCCAGGTCATGGTGCCGTTAAATAGGCCACGGTACTGTTAAATTTAATGGTACCGTGTGGCATTAGTGGTACCGTGCCCTTGTTTGACGAATTTTCACTATTTCCTCTAGCTCCCTGCATCCCTAACCTCAAACCTACAAAATTTTGCAAACTCACATACACTCTAAGATTCCCTCACTACACCATAGGACACTACCACCAACTTTAATTCGAATCCCAAATCTCTTGCCTATATAAGGCCTCACCATTGCAAGCTTATCTTGCATCTCGCCTTCAATCCTTACAATCACACGAAACCCTTCATGCACCAAATTATCTCTAACATACAACTAGGATCATCCAAACTAGAAATCTAGAACTTCGTTACCTCAACCTCGTTAGAGATATCCACCCACAATCCTGTTAGGATCACATGCACATTTTCTTTTTTTCTTTTGAAATATATCATGCATCTCATTGTCAGTGCAAACGATATATTAATCTAAACCGTGTTATCCCACCTTTCCTCAAAGGTCAAATCCAACACTTCCCATCTTATGGAATCATTTTCATTCGCATCTAGCTTATCATTCACATTTTTATTTTTTTGTATAACTTCTATCGAGTCTACTTTATGGCATGACTTGTCATAATAGTAATCATTTAGAGTATGTCTTATCAACAAACTATCCTTAACACCAATCATCTTAGGTAGATGATTATGTTGTTCAAAAGGTTTGTTAGAACTTGCCATCCCAATGACAACTTGGAAGAAGTCATTTCGTGTGTCAGTCAATGAACAAATCTCGTTCTTGTTAGTGTGATTGATTGAACAATTACACCTTAGGTTGTCGGGGTTGTGACACTCAAGTGTCTTTGAATTGCAATATGCATCCATCTTTTTGTGTCGCTCAACTTTCTTGGGCTTTCTTTTTGGTCTTTATCCTTTTGGCACACTTTTGGGTTGTGACACTAACGTTTTAACATAGTTTAACCCTTGCATGTCTTGCTATGTGTATTCTATCCCTATAATGTTGCTCCTATTCTTTTATATATTATGTTGCACGAAGCTAACCCTTGATGTAGGAAAAGCCTTTGTAAGAATTTGATCCATGGATCTACTAGATACTAAGGTAAATAAACAAGGGGATTCAATCACCATAGGGGAGCAACAATGCACACTATGCGCGTTTAACAAATTAGGAATTAAGACACTTAACTCCTTGATATGATATTTGCAGTACGCTGCATATCAATCTACAAACTTGTAAATTTTATGAACTTCATACACGATTATGGATTCTTATAAATTTTCTTAAGTATGTACACAACAGTTTGCTTCTTAGACACAACATAGACGTCTTTTACGCAAAGACAAAATAACTAAGTACAAACATTATAACCACAATCACATTTGATACAATATGCGTACAATCATATTTTTCAAAATCAACATTTTATTATGGACTACGAGTTCATATAAAGTATAGATTCAACATGCACATGTGCAACAAAAAGTGAACCTATTACAAAACATCACTACATCTAAGCAGCCTATATACTATGTGTGCGTTTAAGCCCTGAACTGCCCACTTGGCGCGCCGCACTACCAGCCTCTTCAAGCTTCTTCAACAGGTCAACATCCTTAGGTGACACCGTTGGCACGCTAACGGACACTCCATCAGACCTCGGAATATGGGCCGCACCAAGACCACAAAGGATGGCTTTCCCCTTCACACCCTTCTTCTTCGCAAGTCTCATCTCATGGGCCTCTAGGGGCTCCTTCAGAGGAATTTCCTTCTCAAGAGAAAAAGGATTCAGGATATCACGCGGACAAGCAAAGAGGGGTACCTGCAGCTGCGACACATCGGGCTTCAAAAAATAATCAGGCTGTGCCTCAGCGTCATCTGCTGTGTGCCTAGCCAAAGTTAACCCCTCCATAATCACACCTATGGGATAATCCTGGTCACGCTCCAGTTGAGCAATATGTGGAAGCTCCAAAAGTTTCAACTTCTCCATAGCAGCAACAAGATCATCATAAGTGTTCTTGTTGTAACCCGGTACTTGGGCGGCGGGCACAGTCAAGATCTTGTTCGCACTCAGCTCCTCTACAGCCTCTGCCTTACCACGTGCCAGCGCACACTGAACAATATCCCCAAAGGCGTCCCTCACCTCTTAAGACTCCAGAGTTTTCAAGGCAGCAAGGCGCAAGCCATGGCTGATAAGCCACCTGCGCTCAGCAATGGTTGACACCAGGTGAGGGTACAACTCTTCATCGTATTCGATGCTGAGCTTGCGCAGCTTGCTCTCCTGTTTCTCCAGCAAACCCTCTACGGACTTGCGGAACTCCTCCAACCTAGAGAAGTGCTCATCATTCCCATTCTCCAAATATTTCAAAACCCAAAGACAAGAAGCCTTGTATTCTTTGAAGCTAGCACGCTCTTGGCTCACTTGGGCAAAAAATGATAGCCTCTCATCAGCAAGCTTCTGAGCATACATAGTGGTTGACTCTGCTTCAGCCTAAGCATCAGCTAACTGCGCCTTCAGTAGCGCAATTTCCCCATCCCTCTGCGCACTGCTGCTACCTTCACCCGCATGCCTAGCTTTGAGCTGTGCAACCAATGAGGCTTGATGCTCAGCAGCCAAGCATAACTCCTCAATCAACTGGTCCGTAGGCACATCTTCAGAAGCCTTTGTCCCAGATCCTTGGCTCCCCTGCGCAAGATGATCAGTAGGCGAGGGACTCGCCTTGGATGGCGATTTCCCAGCGCGAGCAGCATCCCCAGCAGCTTCAACACTGCATGTAAATGACGAGGGCCCAAGGTTATTATTGTAATCCCAGCGCAAAATATAAACCAAAATGTTGACGAAACAAGCCTAATTACTTACTTGAGGGGAGGAGTTTCAGTTGTATCCTTCTGCGACGCGTTCTCCTCTGATGATGATTGCTCACCAGAGATAAGATGGCGCCTTCTTTTAGATGTACCAGAGCCATCATCCCCAGCAGCTTTCTTGCGCTTCACTCCTTGGCCAGCACCTTCTTGCTCACTTTCAGACACATCGATCCCCACACTCTCTGACGAGTCTGTGTGCGATGGCTCCACCACGGGGACTTGTACAGCAGGATTTGGAAAGCTGCGAATAGGAGTTAGCACTAAAATAGCTGGGGGAGTCTCTTCTTGCTCCTCCTGCACGATCTCCATCGTGCGCCCCGCGGTAGCCTGTAGAACTGGCTCCTCGCCATCTCTCAAAGGGCGCACCCCTACGGTCACCTGCGTGGGCCTCGCCAAGCGTACAACACCGAATAGATCCATCTCTGCGCAACAAACAACAAACAAACACAAAACGAGTTAGATAAGCTACAAAGGGAAGAGCGCTTACAACTAATAAGCGAAGAGGAAGGAAGGACAAGCACCCACCCCGGCTATTCTCGTCCAAAAAAGTTGGCACTTCCTCCGGACTACCGAAGTAATTGCGACTGATGCCCATGTGCACCAAAAACTCCTCTGGAAACGCTTTGATCGGTATGCGATTGGTATTTATCGTATCCGCATCAGCTACGTTATACACTCCGAGGTCTGGGCGCTCATCCTTCGGTAATGATTCTTGGGTATAGAATTCGAAGTCCCAGGGGAACAACGCATCATCAACCCAGAAGAATTTCTCCCTCCAATTCCTCAGTGCGTCTAACTTTTCCGTATAGCACTGCAGTCGCCCTGTACGCTTGGAAAAGGATACCCACCCATTTGACCACGACGAATGATAAAACGCGCGGAACAAATGGATGGTAGGGTTAATCGCCAACAAGCAACAATTTACCTCAAAATTGGTTATTTTTGCTGCACCTATACAGTGCAGTTGGGAAATATGGAGGCGATAGTAGTTTAGAATATCGCACAGGAATAAAGAAATGGGCACACGTTGATTCGCGAATTCGAAAAAACGTGTGTATACCCCTACTTTCCCCTCAGGGAAGTCCGCTATAGACGCATCCGCCTCCGGAACTACCGGGTGCAGTGTGAGCGGGATATAATAATCCGAGGTGAACATGCGGAGTTCGTCCTCGGTTATATCGGAAGTACAGTCGGATAATTGAAGAACCATGGTTAAACTTCAATGAGTCTTGCAGCGCACACGCTATTACCTTAGATTTCGTTGATTTTTTTATTGATGTTTGAAGGTTTAACAATGGGGGAAAATGACGGTTTTTACTGTGATATCCACAGTGAAAAGACGGCTCAACTTTATATAGGGTTACACATATTCGTGGATGGATGACACGTGTACCCCACTTGATCTAATCGTGTGGCTGGGAGATCAAGAGGTGAAACACTTTTTCACCCACCCCTCACGATTTACGAGGGATACTCGGATTTACTTGGACAAGATTCATTGTATGACTTTTAGGCGGGAAACATTTGAAACTTCCCCGCTACGCATCGAGGAATATTTTTGCTTCAGTTGTTAGTCTAGCATCCGCGGGTTCCACCCTGCGCATACTAGACTGGGGGGACATGATGACGTATAGTCCGCATTCGGGTCACGAACCCGACCAATGGAGGCTACTAACACTCAAGCCCATCACGAATGGGCTCAAGCCCATCACGAATGGGCTATCACGATAACGGTTTGGGCTTACGAAGGCCCAAACCCGAAGTTATTTATGGTCTTGATATAGGATATCTCTTATTTATGGGATATGTATCAAACGACCGACTTAGGCGGGATACGCCGAAGAGTGAGGAACACGAAGCCAACAAGGATTTCGTGTATATGTAGAGGGCATCTCGGCTCTCATTAAGGTACGATCTAATAACCCTAACTCTTCAACTAAACCCTAAAACCGATTACTTTCTCTCACGCCGGAGGATAATCGTGGGAGACAATCCCACGATAAGCCTAACGGTGTCTTTTTGTTCTCTTAGTGCGCAGGTCTCAAGCATTAAGATCTAATTGATACGGGAACAGGAATCCAAACAAGGAACGCCCAGCTTTTGTATCAACAGTTAAAGACTGGCATCAAACAGTTTCAACTGCTAGTCAAAATAAGTAATTTAATAACAAGCAAACTGTTGCAAGTGCAAAACAATTTTCAAATCATGCACAAACAGTTAAAAGGCATTTTTATCAGAAAACAGCAATGACTAATCAGAAGTGGGTGCCTAAGATTAAACAAACAGTTCCAACTGCTAGGTCAGCAGTTCCAATTGCTAGACCAGCAAATCCTACTGCTAGGCACTCAAATGTTAGGGGAAACAGGGGCAATGCTGTCAAGGCCTCAGCACATTGGGTTAAAAATTCTTCCAAACCCAATGGTGCATCAAAGACCTCAAACAAGTTTTCTTATCTTGATGCACAAGGCAGATCCAAACCAGTGATGGTTTTGATCCCCAAAAGAAACTAACACCTTTATTTTGTGTGCAGGAACATCCCTCAAATGGCAAAGAAGATAGAGGATATTCTGACAGTGGATGTTCAAGGCACATGACAGGCAAAATGTCATATCTTTCAGACTTTATTGCTCTGGATGGAGGACCAGTTGTCTTTGGTAGTGGTGTTGGAGGAAGGATTACTGGTAAAGGGGTAATTAAAACTGGTAACCTTGATTTTGAAAATGTGTATTATGTACCAGAACTTAAGTACAATCTTTTCAGTGTATCACAAATTTGTGATAAACAGAACAAAGTTTTATTTACTGATACTGATTGTCTTATACTTTCTCCTGATTTCAAGCTACCTGATGAAAGTCAAGTATTGCTTAAAATCCCCAGAAAGGATAATACATACAGTGTTGAGATGAATAAACTAGTTCCTAAGGTTGGACTTACTTGTCTTGTTGCAAAAGCCACATTGGAAGAATCAATGTTGTGGCACAGGAGGCTTGGTCATGTTAATTTTAAAACCATTAACAATATTGCTAAAAATGGGTTGGTAAGGGGATTTACCAAACAAAACTTTTCTCAATGACCAAACTTGTGTTTCTTTCCTTTAGGGTAAGCAACACAGAGCCTCATGTAAGCCAAAGACCCAGAACTCTATTTCTCAAGCTTTATATATGTTGCATATGGACTTGTTTGGTCCTACTTCTGTGAATAGCTTGAACTTTAAGAGATACTGCCTTGTTGTCACTGATGATTATAGTAGGTTTTCTTGGGTATTCTTTATGAAAACTAAGGATGAGACAAGTGAAATACTTAAGACCTTTATTGTTGAAGTAGAAAACCTAGTTGATAAGAAGGTTAAAATAATCAGATGTGATAATGGGACTGAATTCAAGAATAGAGTGATGGATGACTTTTGCAGAGAAAAAGGTATTAAGAGGGAGTTTAGTGTAGCTAGAACCCCACAGCAAAATAGTGTAGCTGAGAGAAAGAATAGGACTCTTATAGAGGCTGCTAGGACAATGTTAGCTGACTCTAAGCTACCAGTTTCATTTTGGGCTGAAGCAGTTAGCACTGCTTGCTATGTATTGAATAGGGTTTTAGTTGTACAACCTCACAATAAGACTGCTTATGAGCTTCTTAGAGGTAGAACCCCTGCTTTAAGCTTCATGAGACCTTTTGGTTGTCATGTTACTATCCTTAATACCAAAGACCAACTAGGAAAGTTTGATGGGAAATCTGAGGAAGGTTTCTTTGTTGGTTATTCTCTGCACAGTAAGGCTTTTAGGGTATACAATACAAGCACCAAGCATGTAGAAGAAAATCTGCACATAGAATTTTTGGAGAATAAACCAAATGTTGCAGGTGTAGGTCCAGATTGGATCTTTGATATTGACAGTCTTTCAGATTCCATGAATTATGTGCCTGTTACAGGTACAAATACTAACAATGATGCAGGTTCAGAGGAGGAAGATGATGATTGCATTTTCATACCTGTCATGGAAGAAAGTCCTGTGAATAAGTCTTCTACAAAGAAAGATGATATTCCTTCATTAAGTGGTGTAGAAAAAGAGAAAGATGCTGCTGAAACAAGTGGTCAGAATGGTAAAGAAGCTGAAATTCCAACGAGCAGTTCCAATGGAGTTAGTACTGCTCAACCTCAAGTTCCAACTGCTGAGCAAAATATTGATACTGCTGGACCAAGTCAACCTCATCTTGATTCACCAGTTGATACTGCTACCCAAGCTGATGAGTTTGATTTCTTTGGAGATGGTCTGCAAAACATGTCTGTCATCTATGCAGTTCCTTCTACTCCCCATACTATTGTACATAGGAATCATCCACTTACCAATATAATAGGAGATGTACAATCTGGAGTCAAGACCAGAAGGCAAATACAAGACCCAGATCATCATGGATTTCTCAGTGTGGTTTATGAAGAGAAACATCATGAAGATGAGCATGAGTGTATGTTTGTATGTTTTCTATCTCAGGTTGAACCCAAGAATGTTTTAAAGGCTTTAGATTCATCAAGTTGGGTTGAAGCTATGCAAGAAGAGCTACTTCAATTCAAGATTCAAAATGTTTGGGTTCTGGTTGATCTATCAAAGGGAATGAGAGTGATTGGTACAAAGTGGGTATTCAGGAACAAGAAGGATGAGAGGGGCATTGTGATAAAGAAAAAAGCAAGATTGGTTGCTCAAGGCTATACTCAGGAGGAGGGTATAGATTATGAGGAAGTTTTTGCTCCAGTTGCTAGGATTGAAGCAATAAGATTATTTCTTGCTAATGCTTCATTTATGGGGTTTATGGTCTATCAAATGGATATGAAAAGTGCATTTCTGTATGGTACTATTGATGAAGAGGTTTATGTTTCACAACCTCCAGGTTTTATAGACCAAGAGCATCCTGACAAGGTTTATAAGGTGGTGAAAGCTCTATATGGATTGCATCAGGCTCCAAGAGCTTGGTATGAAACTCTTGCTAAATATCTTCTAAAGAATGGGTTTCATAGAGGGAAAATTGATCAAACTCTTTTTATTAAAAAGGATAAGGGTGATATTCTACTAGTACAAGTCTATGTAGATGACATCATTTTTGGTTCTACAAAGAAACAGATGTGTAAGGAGTTTGAAAAGCTGATGAAAGACCAATTTCAGATGAGTTCTATGGGAGAGCTTACCTTCTTTCTAGGTCTTCAAGTACAGCAAAAGTCAGATGGTATATTTATCTCTCAGGATAAATATGTTGGTGAAATTTTAAGGAAATTTCAATTCACAGATGCCAAGGTTGCTAGCACACCAATTGACAAGGAGACACATTTGTTGTTAAAGGATCACAGTGGTGAAGATGTGGATGTGCACATGTATAGATCTATGATTGGGTCTCTGATGTATCTTACCTCATCTAGGCCTGATATTATGTTTGTTGTTTGTGCCTGTGCAAGATTCCAAGTGACTCCTAAGGTGTCTCATCTCACAGTAGTAAAAAGGATCTTCAGATACCTTAAAGGACAGCCTAACTTGGGGCTATGGTATCCTAAAGAGTCTGCATTTGATCTTGTAGCATTCTTTGATTCTGATTATGCTGGTGCTAGCATGGATAGAAAGTCTACAACAGGTGGTTGTCAATTCTTAGGTCGAAGATTAATCTCTTGGCAGTGTAAGAAGCAGACTATGGTAGCCATATCTACTACTGAAGCAGAATATGTGGCAGCTGCAAGTTGTTGTGCTCAAGTTCTATGGATTCAAAGCCAGATGCTTGATTATGGGTACAATTTCTTAAACACAATTATACATATAGACAATAACAGTACAATGTGCATCATTAAGAATCCAGTTCAACATTCAAAAACTAAACATATTGAAATTAGACATCATTTTATAAGAGACTGTGCTGAAAAGAAGTTAATACAAGTTGTTAAAATACACACTGATAACAACTTTGCTGATCTCTTAACAAAAGGTTTTGATGTAAGCAGATTTCAGTACTTGGTAACAGGTATTGGAATGCTTAATCCTTCAAAAGATTAATGTCTAAATGTTTTTTATTTTTGTACTGTTAGTTGTGCTATTTGTATAGTTGAGACTGCTTGAATATTTTTAGTACTGCTTGTGAATTTGTTAGTCAAAAGAATAAATGTTAAAAGAGAATATTGTGTATTGTGTTTTCTTTGGTTTTGGACTAACATTTCAGGTTAAGAAAAACTTTTTGCTTTGGATTGTGCTTTGAAAAGTATGGTGGTTTGGATTGTCAAGTGTGAATACTTGTCACACAACAAATGGTAATTGATTCACCATGTCTAATCAACATAAGAATCAACTAGTCCAGATCAAACGGTTTCTGGTAAACACTACTCAAATCCGTTTATGGTTGACAGTTTACCAAAAACTGGTTGGTTATCAACTCACCAAATCTAATGTGTGAAGAGTTGGCTAGTCCATAGCAAACGGCTATTGGTAAAGACAAGTAAAATCCGTTCATAGCTGATAGTTTGCTAAAAACTATAAGTGGACAAAAATGGTTTCGAATCCACATTAAAATTAAAACAACATTTTTTATTTTATCTCTGAAAACTTTTTGCTAACAGTTAGTACTGCTGGAGTTAACAGTTTGAACTGTTGGCTTCACCAGTTTGTACTGATTGTTCAAAACTTAGTTCCTACTGAGTTTATGCTCTGTGATACACCTCTCTCAGAAGGTAATACATCTGGAAGTGTTGAGAGTAGTTTGAAACTAAAACAACTGAAGTGATGGTAACTTGTACAAATGGTCTTATTGGATGCTGAGCTTGGACAACGTATGTTCTAGTTCATCTGATGGTGAGGATTCTTCCAACAGGGGAGGATTAAAGTTTGTTCTAGTTGCTGTTAAAGATGATTGATGATTATGAAATTCAGGGGAGGAATTAAGAAGTCAGAGATGAATTATAAAGAAGTGCTTAAAGTCTATTTATTATAGAGGTGGATTCATTACAAAGCTTCATACAGGAAAAACCAACAAAAACTACCAACTACCAACAAAACATTCTACACAACACAACTACTCAAGCTTTCCTTTTCCTTTTCCAAGGATATCCGGCATGGTTTTGCTGCGGGCTCCTCTGCTACCCATGACGTCAGACACCTTCTTGCAAGGAAGTGCCAGTACAACTGTTCTTGGAGATGGAACTTGCTTCTTCTCAGGCTTCTTCTTTGGAACAGGGATATTCATTGATGATGCTGCTTTTTCAAATTCTTTTGTCAGTAAGTCGGATAGTTTTTGAAGTTCATCATCGTCAGACGAGTCAGACAAAGAGGAGGATGAATCATCCACATAAGGAGGAAGTTCATCGGAGGAAGGTTCTTCAGATGAGGATATTTTAGTCTTTTTCTTTGAAAGATTAACTCTTGAAGTTGAAGAATAATTTGGTGGAAAATAGTTGTTCCAACCTGAATCTGAAGAATCTGAAGAAGAGTCAGATGAGATTTCTAAAATGTTTGGTGGAGAAGAATTCATTGTGTTGAAGAAGATTTTGTGTGGATATGTGAGTTTTTATAGAGTTAATGAAGGTTTAATGACATTCAATGCGTGGTTGATATGAAGAATTAACTCTTGGGTTGGTATAAGGAATTAATTCCTTGATGGAATTGAATTAATTTTGGTAATTTTTGAAGAGTTTACCAAAAAGAGTATGATTGTAACACCCCAACCCGACAAGGGTAAAGATATCACAACAATGG